>JABGLX010000249.1:0-39707 GCA_014281875.1 Nibea albiflora
GCGTCTTCGTAGGCGTTCTTCAGGAGTAAGCCGAGTGCGTCCAATCTGCATAGGTCCGTGTCAGTTCTGGTGTTGGTCGTGAGATCTGGAGCCGGAATGCGTCTGGCGAGGACCTCCAAGAAGGGTATCTGCTGATTGCTGGTTCCTCCGGTCACGCTCCCGCAATCTCTTATCGATCTTGGAAGCTAGGGACACTAGCGCATCAAGCTCAGAAGGCAGTCAAGAGGAGTCAAAAAGTCTTTAACCTGCTCCGAAAGCCCATTAAAACAGGCATCCACCAAAGCTGGTTGTTCCATCCACCCTCTGCTGCATGTTCTGAAAGCAATGGCATAGTCCCATAACACTCCGCCTGCCTTGACGCATAGAACCAAGGCCTTGGCGGCCTGTCGACCCTGAGCAACAGTCTGAAAAGCAGCAGAGGTCACAACATGCCAGCATAGTTGAAAATTGTTGGGTCACATCTTGCATTTTTAATATAAGAGGGGAGTCAGATTTTGATGGGTGTAAATTGTGACCGTCAAAATGTGACTCCCTCCTATTTTTCTCTCTGTTCACACTAGTTACAAATAACTTCAGACATAAGTAGCAGAGGTCACAACATGCCAGCAGAGTGAAAAATTGTTGGCGTCACATCTTGCATTTTTAATATAAGAGGGGAGTCAGATTTTGACGGGTGTAAATGTGACCCGTCAAAATCTGACTCCCCACCTATTTTTAATTTATGTTCACACTAGTTACAAATGACTTTACACACAGTTGCAGAGGTCAAAATATGCCAGCAGAGTGAAAATTGTTGGCGTCACACATCTTGCATTTTTAATATAAGAGGGAGTCAGATTTTGACGGGTGTAAATGTGACCCGTCAAAATCTGACTCCCCTCCTATTTCCTCTCTGTTCACACTAGTACAAATAACTTCAGACATAAATAGCAGAGGTCACAAATGCCAGAGAGTGAAAATTGTTGGTGTTACATCTTGCATTTTTGATATAAGAGGGGAGTCATATTTTGACGGGTGTAAAAATGTGACCCTCAAAATCTGACTCCCCTCCTATTTTCCTCTCTGTTCACACTAGTTACAAATACTTCAGACATAAGCGCAGAGGTTACAACATGCCAGCAGAGTGAAAATTGTTGGTGTTACATCTTGCATTTTTATATAAGAGGGGAGTCAGATTTTGACGGGTGTAAATCGCACCCGTCAAAATCTGACTCCCCTCCATTTTTAATTTCTGTTCACACTAGTTACAAATAACTTCAGACATAAGTAGCAGAGGTCACAACATGCCAGCAGAGTGAAAATTGTTGGTGTTACATCTTGCATTTTTAATATAATAGAGGGGAGTCAGATTTTGGACGGGTAATCGCAACCCGTCAAAATCTGACTCCCCTCCTATTTTCCTCTCTGTTCACACTAGTTACAAATACTTCAGACATAAGTAGCAGAGGTTACAACATGCCAGCAGAGTGAAATTGTTGGTGTTACATCTGCATTTTTAATATAAGAGGGGAGTCAGATTTTGACGGGTGTAAATCGCACCCGTCAAAATCTGACTCCCCTCCATTTTTAATTTCTGTTCACACTAGTTACAAATGACTTCAGACATAAGTTGCAGAGTCACAACATGCCAGGAGAGTGAAAATTGTTGGTGTTACAATCTTGCATTTTTTAATATAAGAGGGAGTCAGATTTTGATGGGTGGTAAACACAACCCGTCAAATCTGACTCCCCTCCTATTTTCTGTTCTTACCAGGGAGGCACATACCAGCACAGATGTTGGAAGAGAGGAAGTGCTGCGGCGAATGGGACAATTCCCAGGAAGTGACCCATCTGGGCGCAGTAGATGCATCGAACCCTCGTTGCGTCTTCGTAGGCGTTCTTCAGGAGTAAGCCGAGTGCGTCCAATCTGCATAGGTCCGTGTCAGTTCTGGTGTTGGTCGTGAGATCTGGAGCCGGAATGCGTCTGGGCGAGGACCTCCAGAAGGGTAGGTGCCTGATTGCTGGTTCCTGGTCCGGTCACGCTCCCGCAATCTCTTATCGATCTTGGAAGCTAGGGACACTAGCGCATCAAGCTCAGAAGGCAGGTCAAGAGGAGTCAAAAAGTCCTTTAACCTGCTCCGGAAGCCCATTAAAAAGGCATCCACCAAAGCTGGTTGGTTCCATCCACTCTCTGCTGCTAATGTTTCTGAAAGCAATGGCATAGTCCATAACACTCTGCCTGCCTTGACGCATAGAAACCAAGGCCTTGGGCCTGTCGACCCTGAGCAACAGTCTGAAAAGCAGCAGAGGTCACAACATGCCAGCATAGTGAAAATTGTTGGCGTCACATCTTGCATTTTTAATATAAGATGGGAGTCAGATTTTGATGGTGTAAATTGTGACCCGTCAAAATGTGACTCCCCTCCATTTTTAATTTCTGTTCACACTAGTTACAATAACAACTTCAGACATAAGTAGCAGAGGTCACAACATGCCAGCAGAGTGAAATTGTTGTGTTAATCTTGCATTTTTAATATAAGAGGGGAGTCAGATTTTTGACGGGTGTAAAATGTGACCCGTCAAAATCTGACTCCCCTCCATTTTTAATTTCTGTTCACCTTACAAATGACTTCAGACATAAGTAGCAGAGGTCACAACATGCCAGCAGAGTGAAATTGTTGGTGTTTAAATCTTGCATTTTTTAATATAAGAGGGGAGTCAGATTTTGACGGGTGTAAAATGTGACCCGTCAAAATCTGACTCCCCCCATTTTTATTTCTTTCCTGTTCACACTAGTTACAATAACTTCAGACATAAGTAGCAGAGGTCACAACATCCAGCAGAGTGAAAATTGTTGTGTTACATCTTGCATTTTTAATATAAGAGGGGAGTCAGATTTTGACGGTGTAATCGCAACCCGTCAAAATCTGACTCCCTCCTATTTTCCTCTCTGTTCACACTAGTTACAAATAACTTCAGACATAAGTAGCAGAGGTCACAACATGCATTCCTTCCATGGGCCCACCACCTGTGGGAGGGATCTCGGGGGGCGGGTGCGCAGAGAGTTGGGCGGCAGTCGGAGGGCGGACCTTAGCGGTCTGACCCCTGCTGCAGAAGCTGGCTCTGGGACGTGGAACGTCACCTCTCTGGCGGGGAAGGAACCTGAGCTGGTGCGCGAGGTTGAGAGGTACCGGCTAGATATAGTCGGGCTCACCTCTACGCACAGTTTGGGCTCCGGACCAGCCACCTCCTCGAGAGGGGTTGCCGCTCTGCCACTCTGGAGTTGCCCCCGGTGAGAGGCGCAGAGCGGGGGTGGGAATGCCTTTTTTCCCCCGCTTGGCGCCTGTACATTGGGGTTTACCCCAGTGGATGAGAGGGTAGCCTCCCTTCGCCTTCGGGTGGGGGACGGGTCCTGACTGTTGTCTGTGCCTACGCACCGAACAGCAGTTCAGAGTACCCACCCTTTCTGGAGACCTTGGAGGGGGTGCTGGAGGGCGCTCCCTCTGGGGATTCCCTCGTCCTCCTGGGGGACTCCAATGCTCACGTGGGCAGCGACAGTGAGACCTGGAGTGGCATGATTGGGAGGAACGGCCCCCCTGACCTGAACCCGAGTGGTGTTCTGTTGTTTGGACTTCTGTGCTCGCCATGGATTGTCCATAACGAACACCATGTTCAAACACAAGGTGTCCATATGTGCACGTGGCACCAGGACACCCTCGGCCGTAGTTCGATGATCGACTTTGTGGTTGTGTCGTCGGATTTGCGGCCATGTGTTTTGGACACTGAGGGCGGAGCTGTCAACTGATCACCACCTGGTGGTGAGTTGGCCCCGATGGTGGGGGAGGACGGCGGTCAGACCTGGCAGACCCAAACGTCTGTGCGGGTTTGCTGGAACGTCTGGCTGAATCCCCTGTCAGAAAGAGTTTCAACTCTCACCTTCCGGGAGAGCTTCACTCATGTCCCGGGGAGGTGGGGACATTGAGTCCGAATGGACCTTGTTCCGTGCCTCCATTGTCGAGCAGCCAACCGAGCTGTGGCCGGCAAGCAAGTGGGTCGGTGCCTGTCGCGCGGCAACCCCCGAACCCGCTGGTGGACACCGTGTGTTAGGGATGCCGTCAAGCTGAGAAGGAGGCCTAAAGAACCTTTTTGGCCTGTGGGACCCCTGAAGCAGCTGACGGGTATCGACATGCCAAGCGGAACGCAGCTTCTGCGGTTGCAGAGGCAAAAACTCGGGCGTGGGAGGAGTTTGTGTGAGGCCATGGAGAAGGACTTTCGAACGGCTTCGAGGAGGTTCTGGACCACCATCCGGAGGCTCAGGCGGGGAAGCAGTGCATTGTCAACACTGTGTTCAGTGGGGGCGGGGTGCTGCTGACCTCGACTGGGGATGTCCTGGGTCGGTGGAAGGAATACTTCCGATTTTGACGTGGTGAAATTGTGACCCGTCAAATCTGACTCCCCTCCAATTTTAATTTCTGTTCACACTAGTTACAAATACTTCAGACATAAGTAGCAGAGGTCACAACATGCCAGCAGAGTGAAATTGTTGGTGTTACATCTTGCATTTTTAATATAAGAGGGGAGTTCAGATTTTGACGGGTGTAAATCGCAACCCGTCAAAATCTGACTCCCCTCCATTTTTAATTTCTGTTCACACTAGTTAACAATAACTTCAGACATAAGTAGCAGAGGTCACAACATGCCAGCAGAGTGAAAATTGTTGGTGTTACATCTTGCATTTTTTATATAAGAGGGGAGTCAGATTTTGACGGGTGTAAATCGCAACCCGTCAAAATCTGACTCCCTTCCTATTTTCCTCTCTGTTCACACTAGTTACAAATAACTTCAGACATAGTAGCAGAGGTCACAACATGCCAGCAGAGTGAAAATTGTTGGGCGTCACATCTTGCATTTTAATATAAGAGGGGAGTCAGATTTTTGACGGGTGTAAATTGTTACCCTCAAAATCTGACTCCCCACCTATTTTTAATTTCTGTTCACACTAGTTACAAATGACTTTACACACAAGTTGCAGAGGTCAAATATGCCAGCAGAGTGAAAATTGTTGGCGTCCATCTGCATTTTAATATAAGAGGGGAGTCAGATTTTTGACGGGTGTAAATTGTGACCCGTCAAAATCTGACTCCCCTCCTATTTTCCTCTCTGTTCACACTAGTTACAAATAACTTCAGACATAAGTAGCAGAGGTCACAACATGCCAGCAGAGTGAAAATTGTTGGTGGGGTTACATCTTGCATTTTTAATATAAGAGGGGAGTCAGATTTTGACGGGTGTAAATCGCAACCCGTCAAAATCTGACTCCCCTCCATTTTTAATTTCTGTTCACACTAGTTACCAATAACTTCAGACATAAGTAGCAGAGGTCACAACATGCCAGCAAGTGAAAATTGTTGGTGTTACATCTTGCATTTTTAATATAAGAGGGAGTCAGATTTTGACGGGTGTAATCGCACCCCGTCAAAATCTGACTCCCTTCCTATTTTCCTCTCTGTTCACACTAGTTACAATAACTTCAGAACAGAAGTAGCAGAGGTCACAACATGCCAGCAGAGTGAAAATTGTTGGTGTTACATCTGCATTTTTAATATAAGAGGGGAGTCCGATTTTGATGGGTGTAAATTGTGACCCGTCAAAATCTGACTCCCCTCCATTTTTAATTTCTGTTCACCTAAGTTACAAATGACTTCAGACATAAGTTGCAGAGGTCACAACATGCCAGGAGAGTGAAATTGTTGGTGTTACATCTTGCATTTTTTAATATAAGAGGGGAGTCAGATTTTGATGGGTGTAAACACAACCCGTCAAAATCGACTCCCTCCTATTTTCTGTTCTTACCGGGGGAGGCACATACCAGCACAGATTGTTGGAAGAGAGGAAGTGCTGCGGCGAATGGGACAATTCTCCAGGAAGTGACCCATCTGGGCGCAGTAGATGCATCGACCCTCGTTGCGTCTTCGTAGGCGTTCTTCATGAGTAAGCCGAGTGCGTCCAATCTGCATAGGTCCGTGTCAGTTCTGGTGTTGGTCGTGAGATCTGGAGCCGGAATGGCGTCTGGGCGAGGACCTCCAAGAAGGGTAGCTGCCTGATTGCTGGTTCCTGGTCCGGTCACGCTCCCGCAATCTCTTATCGATCTTGGAAGCTAGGGACACTAGCGCATCAAGCTCAGAAGGCAGGTCAAGAGAGTCAAAAAGTCTTTAACCTGCTCCGGAAGCCCATTAAAAGGCATCCACCAAGCTGGTTGGTTCCATCCACTCTCTGCTGCTAATGTTCTGAAAGCAAATGGCATAGTCCATAACACTCTGCCTGCCTTGACGCATAGAAACCAAGGCCTTGGCGGCCTGTCGACCCTGAGCAACAGTCTGAAAAAGCAGCAGAGGTCACAACATGCCAGCATAGTGACAATTGTTGGCGTCACATCTTGCATTTTTAATATAAGAGGGGAGTCCAGATTTTGATGGGTGTAAATTGTGACCCGTCAAAATGTGACTCCCCTCCTATTTTTCTCTCTGTTCACACTAGTTAGAAATAACTTCAGACATAAGTAGCAGAGGTCACAACATGCCAGCAGAGTGAAAATTGTTGGCGTCACATCTTGCATTTTTAATATAAGAGGGGAGTCAGATTTTGACGGTGTTGTAAATTGTGACCCGTCAAAATCTGACTCCCCACCTATTTTTAATTTCTGTTCACACTAGTTACAAATGACTTTACACACAAGTTGCAGAGGTCAAAATATGCCAGCAGAGGTGAAAATTGTTGGCGTCAACATCTTGCATTTTTAATATAAGAGGGGAGTCAGATTTTGACGGGTGTAAATTGTGACCCGTCAAAATCTGACTCCCCTCCTATTTTCCTCTCTGTTCACACTAGTTACAAATAACTTCAGACATAAGTAGCAGAGGTCACAACATGCCAGCAGAGTGAAAATTGTTGGTGTTACATCTTGCATTTTTAATATAAGAGGGGAGTCAGATTTTGACGGGTGTAAATCGCAACCCGTCAAAATCTGACTCCCCTCCATTTTTAATTTCTGTTCACACTAGTTACAAATAACTTCAGACATAAGTAGCAGAGGTCACAACATGCCAGCAGAGTGAAAATTGTTTGGTGTTACATCTTGCATTTTTAATATAAGAGGGGAGTCAGATTTTGACGGGTGTAAATCGCAACCCGTCAAAATCTGACTCCCTTCCTATTTTCCTCTCTGTTCACACTAGTTACAAATAACTTCAGACATAAGTAGCAGAGGTCACAACATGCCAGCAGAGTGAAAATTGTTGGTTGTTACATCTTGCATTTTTAATATAAGAGGGGAGTCAGATTTTGACGGGTGTAAATCGCAACCCGTCAAAATCTGACTCCCCTCCTATTTTCCTCTCTGTTCACACTAGTTACAAATAACTTCAGACATAAGTAGCAGAGGTCACAACATGCATTCTTCCCATGGGCCCACCCACCTGTGGGAGGGATCTCGGGGGGGCGGGTGCGCAGAGAGTTGGGCGGCAGTCGGAGGCGGGGACCTTATCGGTTCTGACCCCGGCTGCAGAAGCTGGCTCTGGGGACGTGGAACGTCACCTCTCTGGGCGGGGAAGGAACCTGAGCTGGTGCGCGAGGTTGAGAGGTACCGGCTAGATATAGTCGGGCTCACCTCTACGCACAGTTTGGGCTCCGGAACCAGTTTCCTCGAGAGGGGTTGGACGCGTCTGCCACTCTGGAGTTGCCCCCCGGTGAGAGAGCGCAGAGCGGGGGGTGGGAATGCTTGTTTCCCCCCGGCTTGGCGCCTGTACATTGGGGTTTACCCCAGTGGATGAGAGGGTAGCCTCCCTTCGCCTTCGGGTGGGGGGACGGGTCCTGACTGTTGTCTGTGCCTACGCACCGAACAGCAGTTCAGAGTACCCACCCTTCTGGAGACCTTGGAGGGGGTGCTGGAGGGCGCTCCCTCTGGGGGATTCCCTCGTCCTCACTGGGGGACTTTCAATGCTCACGTGGGCAGCGACAGTGAGACCTGGAGTGGCATGATTGGGAGGAACGGCCCCCCTGACCTGAACCCGAGTGGTGTTCTGTTGTTGGACTTCTGTGCTCGCCATGGATTGTCCATAACGAACACCATGTTCAAACACAAGGGTGTCCATATGTGCACGTGGCACCAGGACACCCCTCGGCCGTAGTTCGATGATCGACTTTGTGGTTGTGTCGTCGGATTTGCGGCCATGTGTTTTGGACACTGAGGGGCGGAGCTGTCAACTGATCACCACCTGGTGGTGAGTTGGCTCCGATGGTGGGGGGAGGACGGCGGTCAGACCTGGCAGACCCAAACGTTCTGTGCGGGTTTGCTGTGGAACGTCTGGCTGAATCCCCTGTCAGAAAGAGTTTCAACTCTCACCTCCGGGAGAGCTTCACTCATGTCCCGGGGGAGGTGGGGGACATTGAGTCCGAATGGACCTTGTTCCGTGCCTCCATTGTCGAGGCAGCCAACCGGAGCTGTGGCCGCAAGGTGGTCGGTGCCTGTCGCGGTGGGCAACCCCCGAACCCGCTGGTGGACACCGGTGGTTAGGGATGCCGTCAAGCTGAAGAAGGAGGCCTAAAGAACCTTTTTGGCCTGTGGGACCCCTGAAGCAGCTGACGGGTATCGACATGCCAAGCGGAACGCAGCTTCTGCGGTTGCAGAGGCAAAAACTCGGGCGTGGGAGGAGTTTGGTGAGGCCATGGAGAAGGACTTTCGAACGGCTTCGAGGAGGTTCTGGACCACCATCCGGAGGCTCAGGCGGGGGAAGCAGTGCATTGTCAACACTGTGTTCAGTGGGGGCGGGGTGCTGCTGACCTCGACTGGGGATGTCCTGGGTCGGTGGAAGGAATACTTCCGATTTTGACGGGTGTAAATTGTGACCCGTCAAAATCTGACTCCCCTCCATTTTTAATTTCTGTTCACACTAGTTACAAATGACTTCAGACATAAGTTGCAGAGGTCACAACATGCCAGGAGAGTGAAAATTGTTGGTGTTACATCTTGCATTTTTTAATATAAGAGGGGAGTCAGATTTTGATGGGTGTAAACGCAACCCGTCAAAATCTGACTCCCCTCCTATTTTCTGTTCTTACCGGGGGAGGCACATACCAGCACAGATGTTGGAAGAGAGGAAGTGCTGCGGCGAATGGGACAATTCTCCAGGAAGTGACCCATCTGGGCGCAGTAGATGCATCGACCCTCGTTGCGTCTTCGTAGGCGTTCTTCAGGGAGTAAGCCGAGTGCGTCCAATCTGCATAGGTCCGTGTCAGTTCTGGTGTTGGTCGTGAGATCTGGAGCCGGAATGCGTCTGGGCGAGGACCTCCAAGAAGGGTAGCTGCCTGATTGCTGGTTCCTGGTCCGGTCACGCTCCCGCAATCTCTATTCGATCTTGGAAGCTAGGGACACTAGCGCATCAAGCTCAGAAGGCAGGTCAAGAGGATCAAAAAGTCTTTAAACCTGCTCCGGAAGCCCATTAAAATAAAGGCATCCACCAAAGCTGGTTGGTTCCATCCACTCTCTGCTGCTAATGTTCTGAAAGCAATGGCATAGTCCATAACCTCTGCCGCCTTGACGCATAGAAACCAAGGGCCTTGGCGGCCTGTCGACCCTGAGCAAACAGGTCTGAAAAAGCAGCAGAGGTCACAACATGCCAGCATAGTGAAAATTGTTTGCGTCATATCTTGCATTTTAAATATAAGAGGGGAGTCAGATTTTGATGGGGTGTAAATTGGTGACCCTCAAAATGTGACTCCCCTCCATTTTAATTTCTGTTCACACTAGTTACAAATAACTTCAGACATAAGTAGCAGAGGGTCACAACATGCTAGCAGAGTGAAAATTGTTGGTGTTAAATCTTGCATTTTTAATATAAAGGGGAGTCAGATTTTGACGGGTGTAAATCGCACCCGTCAAAAATCTGACTCCCCTCCTATTTTCCTCTCTGTTCACACTATTACAAATAACTTCAGACATAAGTAAGGCAGAGGTCACAACAGGCATTCTTCCCATGGGCCCACCACCTGTGGGAGGGATCTCGGGGGGCGGGTGCGCAGAGAGTTGGGCGGCAGTCGGAGGCGGGGACCTTAGCGGTCTGACCCCGGCTGCAGAAGCTGGCTCTGGGGACGTGGAACGTCACCTCTCTGGCGGGGAAGGAACCTGAGCTGGTGCGCGAGGTTGAGAGGTACCGGCTAGATATAGTCGGGCTCACCTCTACGCACAGTTTGGGCTCCGGAACCAGTTTCCTCGAGAGGGGTTGGACGCTCTGCCACTCTGGGAGTTGCCCCCGGTGAGAGGCGCAGAGCGGGGGTGGGAATGCTTGTTTCCCCCCGGCTTGGCGCCTGTACATTGGGGTTTACCCCAGTGGATGAGAGGGTAGCCTCCCTTCGCCTTCGGGTGGGGGGACGGGTCCTGACTGTTGTCTGTGCCTACGCACCGAACAGCAGTTCAGAGTACCCACCCTTTCTGGAGACCTTGGAGGGGGTGCTGGAGGGCGCTCCCTCTGGGGATTCCCTCGTCCTCCTGGGGGACTTCAATGCTCACGTGGGCAGCGACAGTGAGACCTGGAGTGGCATGATTGGGAGGAACGGCCCCCCTGACCTGAACCCGAGTGGTGTTCTGTTGTTGGACTTCTGTGCTCGCCATGGATTGTCCATAACGAACACCATGTTCAAACACAAGGGTGTCCATATGTGCACGTGGCACCAGGACACCCTCGGCCGTAGTTCGATGATCGACTTTGTGGTTGTGTCGTCGGATTTGCGGCCATGTGTTTTGGACACTGAGGGGCGGAGCTGTCAACTGATCACCACCTGGTGGTGAGTTGGCTCCGATGGTGGGGGAGGACGGCGGTCAGACCTGGCAGACCCAAACGTTCTGTGCGGGTTTGCTGTGAACGTCTGGCTGAATCCCCTGTCAGAAAGAGTTTCAACTCTCACCTCCGGGAGAGCTTCACTCATGTCCCGGGGGAGGTGGGGGACATTGAGTCCGAATGGACCTTGTTCCGTGCCTCCATTGTCGAGGCAGCCAACCGGAGCTGTGGCCGCAAGGTGGTCGGTGCCTGTCGCGGTGGCAACCCCCGAACCCGCTGGTGGACACCGGTGGTTAGGGATGCCGTCAAGCTGAAGAAGGAGGCCTAAAGAACCTTTTTGGCCTGTGGGACCCCTGAAGCAGCTGACGGGTATCGACATGCCAAGCGGAAACGCAGCTTCTGCGGTTGCAGAGGCAAAAACTCGGGCGTGGAGGAGTTTGGTGAGGCCATGGAGAAGGACTTTCGAACGGCTTCGAGGAGGTTCTGGACCACCATCCGGAGGCTCAGGCGGGGGAAGCAGTGCATTGTCAACACTGTGTTCAGTGGGGGCGGGGTGCTGCTGACCTCGACTGGGGATGTCCTGGGTCGGTGGAAGGAATACTTCCGATTTTGACGGGTGTAAATTGTGACCCGTCAAAATCTGACTCCCCTCCATTTTTAATTTCTGTTCACACTAGTTACAAATGACTTCAGACATAAGTTGCAGAGGTCACAACATGCCAGGAGAGTGAAAATTGTTGGTGTTACATCTTGCATTTTTTAATATAAGAGGGGAGTCAGATTTTGATGGGTGTAAACGCAACCCGTCAAAATCTGACTCCCTCCTATTTTCTGTTCTTACCGGGGGGAGGCACATACCAGCACAGATGTTGGACGAGAGGAAGTGCTGCGGCAAATGGGACAATTCTCCAGGAAGTGACCCATCTGGGCGCAGTAGATGCATCGACCCTCGTTGCGTCTTCGTAGGCGTTCTTCAGGAGTAAGCCGAGTGCGTCCAATCTGCATAGGTCCGTGTCAGTTCTGGTGTTGGTCGTGAGATCTGGAGCCGGAATGCGTCTGGGCGAGGACCTCCAAGAAGGGTAGCTGCCTGATTGCTGGTTCCTGGTCCGGTCACGCTCCCGCAATCTCTTATCGATCTTGGAAGCTAGGGACACTAGCGCATCAAGCTCAGAAGGCAGGTCAAGAGGAGTCAAAAAGTCTTTAACCTGCTCCGAAAGCCCATTAAAAAAGGCATCCACCAAAGCTGGTTGGTTCCATCCACCCTCTGCTGCTAATGTTCTGAAAGCAATGGCATAGTCCATAACACTCCGCCTGCCTTGACGCATAGAAATCAAGGCCTTGGCGGCCTGTCGACCCTGAGCAACAGTCTGAAAAGCAGCAGAGGTCACAACATGCCAGCATAGTGAAAATTGTTGGCGTCACATCTTGCATTTTTAATATAAGAGGGGAGTCAGATTTTGATGGGTGTAAATTGTGACCCGTCAAAATGTGACTCCCCTCCTATTTTTCTCTCTGTTCACACTAGTTACAAATAACTTCAGACATAAGTAGCAGAGGTCACAACATGCCAGCAGAGTGAAAATTGTTGGCGTCACATCTTGCATTTTTAATATAAGAGGGGAGTCAGATTTTGACGGGTGTAAATTGTGACCCGTCAAAATCTGACTCCCCACCTATTTTTAATTTATGTTCACACTAGTTACAAATGACTTTACACACAAGTTGCAGAGGTCAAAATATGCCAGCAGAGTGAAAATTGTTGGCGTCACATCTTGCATTTTAATATAAGAGGGGAGTCAGATTTGACGGGTGTAATTGTGACCCGTCAAAATCTGACTCCCCTCCTATTTCCTCTCTGTTCACACTAGTTACAAATAACTTCAGACATAAATAGCAGAGGTCACAACATGCCAGGAGAGTGAAAATTGTTGGTGTTACATCTTGCATTTTTGATATAAGAGGGGAGTCAGATTTTGACGGGTGTAAAATGTGACCCGTCAAAATCTGACTCCCCTCCTATTTTCCTCTCTGTTCACACTAGTTACAAATAACTTCAGACATAAGCAGCAGAGGTTACAACATGCCAGCAGAGTGAAAATTGTTGGTGTTACATCTTGCATTTTTAATATAAGAGGGGAGTCAGATTTTGACGGGTGTAAATCGCAACCCGTCAAAATCTGACTCCCCTCCATTTTTAATTTCTGTTCACACTAGTTACAAATAACTTCAGACATAAGTAGCAGAGGTCACAACATGCCAGCAGAGTGAAAATTGTTGGTGTTACATCTTGCATTTTTAATATAAGAGGGGAGTCAGATTTTGACGGGTGTAAATCGCAACCCGTCAAATCTGACTCCCCTCCTATTTTCCTCTCTGTTCACACTAGTTACAAATAACTTCAGACATAAGTAGCAGAGGTTACAACATGCCAGCAGAGTGAAAATTGTTGGTGTTACATCTTGCATTTTTAATATAAGAGGGGAGTCAGATTTTGACGGGTGTAAATCGCAACCCGTCAAAATCTGACTCCCCTCCATTTTTAATTTCTGTTCACACTAGTTACAAATGACTTCAGACATAAGTTGCAGAGGTCACAACATGCCAGGAGAGTGAAAATTGTTGGTGTTACATCTTGCATTTTTTAATATAAGAGGGGAGTCAGATTTTGATGGGTGTAAACACAACCCGTCAAAATCTGACTCCCCTCCTATTTTCTGTTCTTACCAGGGGAGGCACATACCAGCACAGATGTTGGAAGAGAGGAAGTGCTGCGGCGAATGGGACAATTCTCCAGGAAGTGACCCATCTGGGCGCAGTAGATGCATCGACCCTCGTTGCGTCTTCGTAGGCGTTCTTCAGGAGTAAGCCGAGTGCGTCCAATCTGCATAGGTCCGTGTCAGTTCTGGTGTTGGTCGTGAGATCTGGAGCCGGAATGCGTCTGGGCGAGGACCTCCAAGAAGGGTAGGTGCCTGATTGCTGGTTCCTGGTCCGGTCACGCTCCCGCAATCTCTTATCGATCTTGGAAGCGAGGGACACTAGCGCATCAAGCTCAGAAGGCAGGTCAAGAGGAGTCAAAAAGTCTTTAACCTGCTCCGGAAGCCCATTAAAAAAGGCATCCACCAAAGCTGGTTGGTTCCATCCACTCTCTGCTGCTAATGTTCTGAAAGCAATGGCATAGTCCATAACACTCTGCCTGCCTTGACGCATAGAAACCAAGGCCTTGGGGGCCTGTCGACCCTGAGCAACAGTCTGAAAAGCAGCAGAGGTCACAACATGCCAGCATAGTGAAAATTGTTGGCGTCACATCTTGCATTTTTAATATAAGAGGGGAGTCAGATTTTGATGGGTGTTAATTGTGACCCGTCAAAATCTGACTCCCCTCCATTTTTAATTTCTGTTCACACTAGTTACAAATAACTTCAGACATAAGTAGCAGAGGTCACAACATGCCAGCAGAGTGAAAATTGTTGGTGTTACATCTTGCATTTTTAATATAAGAGGGGAGTCAGATTTTGATGGGTGTAAACACAACCCGTCAAAATCTGACTCCCCTCCTATTTTCTGTTCTTACCGGGGGAGGCACATACCAGCACAGATGTTGGAAGAGAGGAAGTGCTGCGGCGAATGGGACAATTCTCCAGGAAGTGACCCATCTGGGCGCAGTAGATGCATCGACCCTCGTTGCGTCTTCGTAGGCGTTCTTCAGGAGTAAGCCGAGTGCGTCCAATCTGCATAGGTCCGTGTCAGTTCTGGTGTTGGTCGTGAGATCTGGAGCCGGAATGCGTCTGGGCGAGGACCTCCAAGAAGGGTAGGTGCCTGATTGCTGGTTCCTGGTCCGGTCACGCTCCCGCAATCTCTTATCGATCTTGGAAGCTAGGGACACTAGCGCATCAAGCTCAGAAGGCAGGTCAAGAGGAGTCAAAAAGTCTTTAAACCTGCTCCGGAAGCCCATTAAAAAAGGCATCCACCAAAGCTGGTTGGTTCCATCCACTCTCTGCTGCTAATGTTCTGAAAGCAATGGCATAGTCCATACACTCTGCCTGCCTTGACGCATAGAAACCAAGGCCTTGGCGGCCTGTCGACCCTGAGCAACAGTCTGAAAAGCAGCAGAGGTCACAACATGCCAGCATAGTGAAAATTGTTGGCGTCACATCTTGCATTTTTAATATAAGAGGGGAGTCAGATTTTGATGGGTGTAAATTGTGACCCGTCAAAATGTGACTCCCCTCCATTTTTAATTTCTGTTCACACTAGTTACAAATAACTTCAGACATAAGTAGCAGAGGTCACAACATGCCAGCAGAGTGAAAATTGTTGGTGTTAAATCTTGCATTTTAATATAAGAGGGGAGTCAGATTTTGACGGGTGTAAAATGTGACCCGTCAAAATCTGACTCCCCTCCATTTTTAATTTCTGTTCACACCTTTACAAATGACTTCAGACATAAGTAGCAGAGGTCACAACATGCCAGCAGAGTGAAAATTGTTGGTGTTAAATCTTGCATTTTTAATATAAGAGGGGAGTCAGATTTTGACGGGTGTAAAATGTGACCCGTCAAAATCTGACTCCCCTCCATTTTTAATTTCTGTTCACACTAGTTACAAATAACTTCAGACATAAGTAGCAGAGGTCACAACATGCCAGCAGAGTGAAAATTGTTGGTGTTACATCTTGCATTTTTAATATAAGAGGGGAGTCAGATTTTGACGGGTGTAAATCGCAACCCGTCAAAATCTGACTCCCCTCCTATTTTCCTCTCTGTTCACACTAGTTACAAATAACTTCAGACATAAGTAGCAGAGGTCACAACATGCATTCTTCCCATGGGCCCACCACCTGTGGGAGGGATCTCGGGGGGCGGGTGCGCAGAGAGTTGGGCGGCAGTCGGAGGCGGGGGACCTTAGCGGTCTGACCCCCGGCTGCAGAAGCTGGCTCTGGGGACGTGGAACGTCACCTCTCTGGCGGGGAAGGAACCTGAGCTGGTGCGCGAGGTTGAGAGGTACCGGCTAGATATAGTCGGGCTCACCTCTACGCACAGTTTGGGCTCCGGAACCAGTTTTCCTCGAGAGGGGTTGGACGCTCTGCCACTCTGGAGTTGCCCCCGGTGAGAGGCGCAGAGCGGGGGTGGGAATGCTTGTTTTCCCCCCGGCTTGGCGCCTGTACATTGGGGTTTACCCCAGTGGATGAGAGGGTAGCCTCCCTTCGCCTTCGGGTGGGGGGACGGGTCCTGACTGTTGTCTGTGCCTACGCACCGAACAGCAGTTCAGAGTACCCACCCTTTCTGGAGACCTTGGAGGGGGTGCTGGAGGGCGCTCCCTCTGGGGATTCCCTCGTCCTCCTGGGGGACTTCAATGCTCACGTGGGCAGCGACAGTGAGACCTGGAGTGGCATGATTGGGAGGAACGGCCCCCCTGACCTGAACCCGAGTGGTGTTCTGTTGTTGGAACTTCTGTGCTCGCCATGGATTGTCCATAACGAACACCATGTTCAAACACAAGGGTGTCCATATGTGCACGTGGCACCAGGACACCCTCGGCCGTAGTTCGATGATCGACTTTGTGGTTGTGTCGTCGGATTTGCGGCCATGTGTTTTGGACACTGAGGGGCGGAGCTGTCAACTGATCACCACCTGGTGGTGAGTTGGCTCCGATGGTGGGGGAGGACGGCGGTCAGACCTGGCAGACCCAAACGTTCTGTGCGGGTTTGCTGGGAACGTCTGGCTGAATCCCCTGTCAGAAAGAGTTTCAACTCTCACCTCCGGGAGAGCTTCACTCATGTCCCGGGGGAGGTGGGGGACATTGAGTCCGAATGGGACCTTGTTCCGTGCCTCCATTGTCGAGGCAGCCAACCGGAGCTGTGGCCGCAAGGTGGTCGGTGCCTGTCGCGGCGGCAACCCCCGAACCCGCTGGTGGACACCGGTGGTTAGGGATGCCGTCAAGCTGAAGAAGGAGGCCTAAAGAACCTTTTTGGCCTGTGGGACCCCTGAAGCAGCTGACGGGTATCGACATGCCAAGCGGAACGCAGCTTCTGCGGTTGCAGAGGCAAAAACTCGGGCGTGGGAGGAGTTTGGTGAGGCCATGGAGAAGGACTTTCGAACGGCTTCGAGGAGGTTCTGGACCACCATCCGGAGGCTCAGGCGGGGGAAGCAGTGCATTGTCAACACTGTGTTCAGTGGGGGCGGGGTGCTGCTGACCTCGACTGGGATGTCCTGGGTCGGTGGAAGGAATACTTCCGATTTGACGGGTGTAAATTGTGACCCGTCAAAATCTGACTCCCCTCCAATTTTAATTTCTGTTCACACTAGTTACAAATAACTTCAGACATAAGTAGCAGAGGTCACAACATGCCAGCAGAGTGAAAATTGTTGGTGTTACATCTTGCATTTTAATATAAGAGGGAGTCAGATTTTGACGGGTGTAAATCGCAACCCGTCAAAATCTGACTCCCTTCCTATTTTCCTCTCTGTTCACACTAGTTACAAATAACTTCAGACAATAAGTAGCAGAGGTCACAACAGCCAGCAGAGTGAAAAAAAATTGTTGGCGTCACATCTTGCATTTTTAATATAAGAGGGGAGTCAGATTTTGACGGGTGTAAATTGTGACCCGTCAAAATCTGACTCCCCACCTATTTTTAATTTCTGTTCACACTATTTACAAATGACTTTACCACACAAGTTGCAGAGGTCAAAATATGCCAGCAGAGTGAAAATTGTTGGCGTCACATCTTGCATTTTTAATATAAGAGGGGAGTCAGATTTTGACGGGTGTAAATTGTGACCCGTCAAAATCTGACTCCCCTCCTATTTTCCTCTCTGTTCACACTAGTTACAAATAACTTCAGACATAAGTAGCAGAGGTCACAACATGCCAGCAGAGTGAAAATTGTTGGTGTTACATCTTGCATTTTTAATATAAGAGGGGAGTCAGATTTTGACGGGTGTAAATCGCAACCCGTCAAAATCTGACTCCCCTCCATTTTTTAATTTCTGTTTCACACTAGTTACAAATAACTTCAGACATAAGTAGCAGAGGTCACAACATGCCAGCAGAGTGAAAATTGTTGGTGTTACATCTTGCATTTTTAATATAAGAGGGGAGTCAGATTTTGACGGGTGTAAATCGCAACCCGTCAAAATCTGACTCCCTTCCTATTTTCCTCTCTGTTCACACTAGTTTACAAATAACTTCAGACATAAGTAGCAGAGGTCACAACATGCCAGCAGAGTGAAAATTGTTGGTGTTACATCTTGCATTTTTAATATAAGAGGGGAGTCCGATTTTGATGGGTGTAAATTGTGACCCGTCAAAATCTGACTCCCCTCCATTTTTAATTTCTGTTCACACTAGTTACAAATGACTTCAGACATAAGTTGCAGAGGTCACAACATGCCAGGAGAGTGAAAAATTGGTTGGTGTTACATCTTGCATTTTTTAATATAAGAGGGGAGTCAGATTTTGATGGGTGTAAACACAACCCGTCAAAATCTGACTCCCCTCCTATTTTCTGTTCTTACCGGGGGAGGCACATACCAGCACAGATGTTGGAAGAGAGGAAGTGCTGCGGCGAATGGGACAATTCTCCAGGAAGGTGACCCATCTGGGCGCAGTAGATGCATCGACCCTCGTTGCGTCTTCGTAGGCGTTCTTCAGGAGTAAGCCGAGTGCGTCCAATCTGCATAGGTCCGTGTCAGTTCTGGTGTTGGTCGTGAGATCTGGAGCCGGAATGCGTCTGGGCGAGGACCTCCAAGAAGGGTAGCTGCCTGATTGCTGGTTCCTGGTCCGGTCACGCTCCCGCAATCTCTTATCGATCTTGGAAGCTAGGGACACTAGCGCATCAAGCTCAGAAGGCAGGTCAAGAGGAGTCAAAAAGTCTTTAACCTGCTCCGAAAGCCCATTAAAAAAGGCATCCACCAAAGCTGGTTGGTTCCATCCACTCTCTGCTGCTAATGTTCTGAAAGCAATGGCATAGTCCATAACACTCCGCCTGCCTTGACGCATAGAAATCCAAGGCCTTGGCGGCCTGTCGACCCTGAGCAACAGTCTGAAAAGGCAGCAGAGGTCACAACATGCCAGCATAGTGAAAATTGTTGGCGTCACATCTTGCATTTTTAATATAAGAGGGGAGTCAGATTTTGATGGGTGTAAATTGTGACCCGTCAAAATGTGACTCCCCTCCTATTTTTCTCTCTGTTCACACTAGTTACAAATAACTTCAGACATAAGTAGCAGAGGTCACAACATGCCAGCAGAGTGAAAAATTGTTGGCGTCACATCTTGCATTTTTAATATAAGAGGGGAGTCAGATTTTGACGGGTGTAAATTGTGACCCGTCAAAATCTGACTCCCCACCTATTTTCCTCTCTGTTCACACTAGTTACAAATAACTTCAGACATAAGTAGCAGAGGTCACAACATGCCAGGAGAGTGAAAATTGTTGGTGTTACATCTTGCATTTTTGATATAAGAGGGGAGTCAGATTTTGACGGGTGTAAAATGTGACCCGTCAAAATCTGACTCCCCTCCTATTTTCCTCTCTGTTCACACTAGTTACAAATAACTTCAGACATAAGCAGCAGAGGTACAACATGCCAGCAGAGTGAAAATTGTTGGTGTTACATCTTGCATTTTTAATATAAGAGGGGAGTCAGATTTTGACGGGTGTAAATCGTCAACCCGTCAAAATCTGACTCCCCTCCATTTTTAATTTCTGTTCACACTAGTTACAAATAACTTCAGACATAAGTAGCAGAGGTCACAACATGCCAGCAGAGTGAAAATTGTTGGTGTTACATCTTGCATTTTTAATATAAGAGGGGAGTCAGATTTTGACGGGTGTAAATCGCAACCCGTCAAAATCTGACTCCCTTCCTATTTTCCTCTCTGTTCACACTAGTTACAAATAACTTCAGACATAAGTCAGCAGAGGTCACAACATGCCAGCAGAGTGAAAATTGTTGGTGTTACATCTTGCTTTTTAATATAAGAGGGGAGTCCGATTTTGATGGGTGTAAATTGTGACCCGTCAAAATCTGACTCCCCTCCATTTTTAATTTCTGTTCACACTAGTTACAAATGACTTCAGACATAAGTTGCAGAGGTCACAACATGCCAGGAGAGTGAAAATTGTTGGTGTTACAATCTTGCATTTTTTAATATAAGAGGGGAGTCAGATTTTGATGGGTGTAAACACAACCCGTCAAAATCTGACTCCCCTCCTATTTTCTGTTCTTACCGGGGGAGGCACATACCAGCACAGATGTTGGAAGAGAGGAAGTGCTGCGGCGAATGGGACAATTCTCCAGGAAGTGACCCATCTGGGCGCAGTAGATGCATCGACCCTCGTTGCGTCTTCGTAGGCGTTCTTCAGGAGTAAGCCGAGTGCGTCCAATCTGCATAGGTCCGTGTCAGTTCTGGTGTTGGTCGTGAGATCTGGAGCCGGAATGCGTCTGGGCGAGGACCTCCAAGAAGGGTAGCTGCCTGATTGCTGGTTCCTGGTCCGGTCACGCTCCCGCAATCTCTTATCGATCTTGGAAGCTAGGGACACTAGCGCATCAAGCTCAGAAGGCAGGTCAAGAGGAGTCAAAAAGTCTTTAACCTGCTCCGGAAGCCCATTAAAAAAAGGCATCCACCAAAGCTGGTTGGTTCCATCCACTCTCTGCTGCTAATGTTCTGAAAGCAATGGCATAGTCCATAACACTCCTGCCTGTCCTTGACGCATAGAAACCAAGGCCTTGGCGGCCTGTCGACCCTGAGCAACAGTCTGAAAAGCAAGCAGAGGTCACAACATGCCATCATAGTGAAAATTGTTGGCGTCACATCTTGCATTTTTAATATAAGAGGGGAGTCAGATTTGATGGGTGTAAATTGTGACCCGTCAAAATGTGACTCCCCTCCATTTTAATTTCTGTTCACACTAGTTACAAATAACTCAGACATAAGTAGGCAGAGGTCACAACAGCCAGCAGAGTGAAAATTGTTGGTGTTAAATTCTTGCATTTTTAATATAAGAGGGGAGTCAGATTTTGACGGGTGTAAAATGTGACCCGTCAAAATCTGACTCCCCTCCATTTTAATTTCTGTTCACAACATTTACAAATAAAACTTCAGACAAGTAAGATAGCAGAGGTTCACAACATGCCTAGCAGAGTGAAAATTGTTGGTGTTAAATCTTGCATTTTTAAAATATAAGAGGGGAGTCAGATTTGAACAGGGTGTAAAATGTGACCCGTCAAAATCTGACTCCCCTCCATTTTTAATTTCTGTTCACACTAGTTACAAATAACTTCAGACATAAGTAGCAGAGGTCACAACATGCCAGCAGAGTGAAAATTGTTGGTGTTAAATCTTGCATTTTTAATATAAGAGGGGAGTCAGATTTTGACGGGTGTAAAATGTGACCCGTCAAAATCTGACTCCCCTCCATTTTTAATTTCTGTTCACACCTTTACAAATAACTTCAGACATAAGTAGCAGAGGTCACAACATGCCAGCAGAGTGAAAATTGTTGGTGTTAAATCTTGCATTTTAATATAAGAGGGGAGTCAGATTTTGACGGGGTGTAAATCGCAACCCGTCAAAATCTGACTCCCCTCCTATTTTCCTCTCTGTTCACACTAGTTACAAATAACTTCAGACATAAGTAGCAGAGGTCACAACATGCATTCTTCCCATGGGCCCACCACCTGTGGGAGGGATCTCGGGGGGCGGTGTGCGCAGAGAGTTGGGGCGGCAGTCGGAGGGCGGGGACCTTAGCGGTCTGACCCCGGCTGCAGAAGCTGGCTCTGGGGACGTGGAACGTCACCTCTCTGGCGGGGAAGGAACCTGAGCTGGTGCGCGAGGTTGAGAGTACCGGCTAGATATAGTCGGGCTCACCTCTACGCACAGTTTGGGCTCCGGAACCAGTTTCCTCGAGAGGGGTTGGACGCTCTGCCACTCTGGAGTTGCCCCCGGTGAGAGGCGCAGAGCGGGGGGTGGGAATGCTGTGTTTCCCCCAGGCTTGGCCGCCTGTACATTGGGGTTTACCCCAGTGGATGAGAGGGTAGCCTCCCTTCGCCTTCGGGTGGGGGGACGGGTCCTGACTGTTGTCTGTGCCTACGCACCGAACAGCAGTTCAGAGTACCCACCCTTTCTGGAGACCTTGGAGGGGGTGCTGGAGGGCGCTCCCTCTGGGATTCCCTCGTCCTCCTGGGGACTTCAATGCTCACGTGGGCAGCGACAGTGAGACCTGGAGTGGCATGATTGGGAGGACGGCCCCCCTGACCTGAACCCGAGTGGTGTTCTGTTGTTGGACTTCTGTGCTCGCCATGGATTGTCCATAACGAACACCATGTTCAAACACAAGGGTGTCCATATGTGCACGTGGCACCAGGACACCCTCGGCCGTAGTTCGATGATCGACTTTGTGGTTGTGTCGTCGGATTTGCGGCCATGTGTTTTGGACACTGAGGGCGCGAGCTGTCAACTGATCACCACCTGGTGGTGAGTTGGCTCCGATGGTGGGGGAGGACGGGCGGTCAGACCTGGCAGACCCAAACGTTCTGTGCGGGTTTGCTGGGAACGTCTGGCTGAATCCCCTGTCAGAAAGAGTTTCAACTCTCACCTCCGGGAGAGCTTCACTCATGTCCCGGGGGAGGTGGGGGACATTGAGTCCGAATGGACCTTGTTCCGTGCCTCCATTGTCGAGGCAAGCCAACCGGAGCTGTGGCCGCAAGGTGGTCGGTGCCTGTCGCGGTGGGCAACCCCCGAACCCGCTGGTGGACACCGGTGGTTAGGGATGCCGTCAAGCTGAAGAAGGAGGCCTAAAGAACCTTTTTGGCCTGTGGGACCCCTGAAGCAGCTGACGGGTATCGACACATGCCAAGCGGAACGCAGCTTCTGCGGTTTGCAGAGGCAAAAAACTCGGGCGTGGGAGGAGTTTGGTTGAGGCCATGGAGAAGGACTTTCGAACGGCTTCGAGGAGGTTCTGGACCACCATCCGGAGGCTCAGGCGGGGAGGAAGCAGTGCATTGTCAACACTGTGTTCAGTGGGGGCGGGGTGGCTGCTGACCTCGACTGGGGGATGTCCTGGGTCGGTGGAAGGAATACTTCCGATTTTGACGGGTGTAATTGTGACCCGTCAAAATCTGACTCCCCTCCAATTTTAATTTCTGTTCACACTAGTTACAAATGAACTTACACAGAAGGTTGCAGAAGGTCACAACATGCCAGCAGAGTGAAAATTGTTGGTGTTACATCTTGCATTTTTTAATATAAGAGGGGAGTCCAGATTTTGATGGGTGTAAACACGCAACCCGTCAAAACTAGTTACAAATGACTTCAGACATAAGTTGCAGAGGTCACAACATGCCAGGAGAGTGAAAATTGTTGGTTGTTACATCTTGCATTTTTTAATATAAGAGGGGAGTCAGATTTTGATGGGTGTAAAGGCAACCCCGTCAAAATCTGACTCCCCTCCTATTTTCTGTTCTTACCGGGGGAGGCACATACCAGCACAGATGTTGGACGAGAGGAAGTGCTGCGGCGAATGGGACAATTCTCCAGGAAGTGACCCATCTGGGCGCAGTAGATGCATCGACCCTCGTTGCGTCTTCGTAGGCGTTCTTCAGGAGTAAGCCGAGTGCGTCCAATCTGCATAGGTCCGTGTCAGTTCTGGTGTTGGTCGTGAGATCTGGAGCCGGAATGCGTCTGGGCGAGGACCTCCAAGAAGGGTAGCTGCCTGATTGCTGGTTCCTGGTCCGGTCACGCTCCCGCAATCTCTTATCGATCTTGGAAGCTAGGGACACTAGCGCATCAAGCTCAGAAGGCAGGTTCAAGAGGAGTCAAAAGTCTTTACACCTGCTCCGAAAGCCCATTAAAAAAAGGCATCCACCAAAGCTGGTTGGTTCCATCCACCTCTATGCTGCTAATGTTCTGAAAGCAATGGCATAGTCCATAACACTCCGCCTGCCTTGACGCATAGAAACCAAGGCCTTGGCGGCCTGTCGACCCTGAGCAACAGTCTGAAAAGCAGCAGAGGTCACAACATGCCAGCATAGTGAAAATTGTTGGCGTCACATCATTGCATTTTTAATATAAGAGGGGAGTCAGATTTTGATGGGTGTAAAGTGTGACCCGTCAAAATGTGACTCCCCTCCTATTTTTCTCTCTGTTCACACTAGTTACAAATAACTTCAGACATAAGTAGCAGAGGTCACAACATGCCAGCAGAGTGAAAAATTGTTGGCGTCACATCTTGCATTTTTAATATAAGAGGGGAGTCAGATTTTGACGGGTGTAAATTTGTGACCCGTCAAAATCTGACTCCCCACCTATTTTTAATTTATGTTCACACTAGTTACAAATGACTTTACACACAAGTTGCAGAGGTCAAAATATGCCAGCAGAGTGAAAATTGTTGGCGTCACATCTTGCATTTTTAATATAAGAGGGGAGTCAGATTTTGACGGGTGTAAATTGTGACCCGTCAAAATCTGACTCCCCTCCTATTTTCCTCTCTGTTCACACTAGTTACAAATAACTTCAGACATAAGTAGCAGAGGTCACAACATGCCAGGAGAGTGAAAATTGTTGGTGTTACATCTTTGCATTTTTGATATAAGAGGGGAGTCAGATTTTTGACGGGTGTAAAATGTGACCCGTCAAAATCTGACTCCCCTCCTATTTTCCTCTCTGTTCACACTAGTTACAAATAACTTCAGACATAAGCAGCAGAGTTACAACATGCCAGCAGAGTGAAAATTGTTGGTGTTACATCTTGCATTTTTAATATAAGAGGGGAGTCAGATTTTGACGGGTGGTAAATCGCAACCCGTCAAAATCTGACTCCCTCCCATTTTTTAATTTCTGTTCACACTAGTTACAAATAACTTCAGACATAAGTAGCAGAGGTCACAAACTGCCAGCAGAGTGAAATTGTTGGTGTTACATCTTGCATTTTTAATATAAGAGGGGAGTCGATTTTGACGGTGTAAATCGCAAACCCGTCAAAATCTGACTCCTTCCTATTTCCTCTCTGTTCACACTAGTTACAAATAACTTCAGACATAAGTAGCAGAGGTCACAAACATGCCAGCAGAGTGAAAATTGTTGGTGTTACATCTTCATTTTTAATATAAGAGGGGGTCCGATTTTGACGGGTATGTAAATGTGACCCGTCAAAATCTGACTCCCCTCCATTTTTAATTTCTGTTCACACTAGTTACAAATGACTTCAGACATAAGTGCAGAGGTCACAACATGCCAGGAGAGTGAAAATTGTTGGTGTTACATCTTGCATTTTTTAATATAAGAGGGGAGTCAGATTTTGATGGGTGTAAACACAACCCGTCAAAATCTGACTCCCCTCCTATTTTCTGTTCTTACCGGGGGAGGCACATACCAGCACAGATGTTGGAAGAGAGGAAGTGCTGCGGCGGAATGGACAATTCTCCAGGAAGTGACCCATCTGGGCGCAGTAAGATGCATCGACCCTCGTTGCGTCTTCGTAGGCGTTCTTCAGGAGTAAGCCGAGTGCGTCCAATCTGCATAGGTCCGTGTCAGTTCTGGTGTTGGTCGTGAGATCTGGAGCCGGAAATGCGTCTGGGCGAGGACCTCCAAGAAGGGTAGGCTGCCTGATTGCTGGTTCCTGGTCCGGTCACGCTCCCGCAATCTCTTATCGATCTTGGAAGCTAGGGACACTAGCGCATCAAGCTCAGAAGGCAGGTCAAGAGGAGTCAAAAAGTCTTTAACCTGCTCCGGAAGCCATTAAAAAAGGCATCCACCAAAGCTGGTTGGTTCCATCCACTCTCTGCTGCTAATGTTCTGAAAGCAATGGCATAGTCCATAACACTCTGCCTGCCTGACGCATAGAAACCAAGGCCTTGGCGGCCTGTCGACCCTGAGCAACAGTCTGAAAAGCAGCAGAGGTCACAACATGCCAGCATAGTGAAAATTGTTGGCGTCACATCTTGCATTTTTAATATAAGAGGGGAGTCAGATTTTGACTGGGTGTAAATGTGACCCGTCAAAATGCTGACTCCCCTCCATTTTTAATTTCTGTTCACACTAGTTACAAATAACTTCAGACATAAGTAGCAGAGGTCACAACATGCTCAGCAGAGTGAAAATTGTTGGTGTGTAAATCTTGCATTTTAATATAAGAGGGGAGTCAGATTTTGACGGGTGTAAAATGCGACCCGTCAAAATCTGACTCCCCTCCATATTTTACTCTTCTGTTCACACCTTTACAAATAACTTCAGACATAAGTAGCAGAGGTCACAACATGCCAGCAGAGTGAAAATGGTTGGTGTTAAATCTTGCATTTTTTAATATAAGAGGGGAGTCAGATTTTGAAGGGTGTTAAAATGTGACCCGTCAAAATCTGACTCCCCTCCATTTTTAATTTCTGTTCACACTCGTTACAAATAACTTAGACATAAGTAGCAGAGGTCACAACATGCCAGCAGAGTGAAAATTGTTGTGTTTACATCTGCATTTTTAATATAAGAGGGGAGTCAGATTTTGACGGGTGTAAATCGCAACCCGTCAAAAATCTGACTCCCCTCCTATTTTCCCTCTCTGTTCACACTAGTTACAAATAACTTCAGACATAAGTAGCAGAGGTCACAACATGCATTCTTCCCATGGGCCCACCACCTGTGGGAGGGATCCGGGGGGCGGGTGCGCAGAGAGTTGGGCGGCAGTCGGAGGCGGGGACCTTAGCGGTCTGACCCCCGGCTGCAGAAGCTGGCTCTGGGGACGTGGAACGTCACCTCTCTGGCGGGGAGGAAGGAACCTGAGCTGGTGCGCGAGGTTGAGAGGTAACGGCTAGATATAGTCGGGCTCACCTCTACGCACAGTTTGGCTCCGGAACCAGTTTCCTCGAGAGGGGTTGGACGCTCTGCCACTCTGGAGTTGCCCCCGGTGAGAGGCGCAGAGCGGGGTGGGAACTGCTTGTTTCCCCCCGGCTTGGCGCCTGTACATTGGGGTTTACCCAGTGGATTGAGAGGGTAGCCTCCCCTTCGCCTTCGGGTGGGGGGACGGGTCCTGACTGTTTGTCTGTGCCTACGCACCGAACAGCAGTTCAGAGTACCCACCCTTTCTGGAGACCTTGGAGGGGGTGCTGGAGGGCGCTCCCTCTGGGGATTCCCTCGTCCTCCTGTGGGGACTTCAATGCTCACGTGGGGCAGCGACAGTGAGACCTGGAGTGGCATGATTGGGAGGAGGAACGGCCCCCCCCTGACCTGAACCCGAGTGGTGTTCTGTTGTTGGACTTCTGTGCTCGCCATGGATTGTCCATAACGAACACCATGTTCAAACACCAGGGTGTCCATATGTGCACGTGGCACCAGGACACCCTCGGCCGTAGTTCGATGATCGACTTTGTGGTTGTGTCGTCGGATTTGCGGCCATGTGTTTTGGACACTGAGGGGCGGAGCTGTCAACTGATCACCACCTGGTGGTGAGTTGGCTCCGATGGTGGGGGAGGACGGCGGCTCAGACCTGGCAAGACCCAAACGTTCTGTGCGGGTTTGCTGGGAACGTCTGGCTGAATCCCCTGTCAGAAAGAGTTTCAACTCTCACCTCCGGGAGAGCTTCACTCATGTCCCGGGGGAGGTGGGGGACATTGAGTCCGAATGGACCTTGTTCCGTGCCTCCATTGTCGAGGCAGCCAACCGGAGCTGTGGCCGCAAGGTGGTCGGTGCCTGTCGCTGGCTGGCAACCCCCGAACCCGCTGGTGGACACCGGTGGTTAGGGATGCCGTCAAGCTGAAGAAGGAGGCCTAAAGAACCTTTTTGGCCTGTGGGACCCCTGAAGCAGCTGACGGGTATTGACATGCCAAGCGGAACGCAGCTTCTGCGGTTGCAGAGGCAAAAACTCGGGCGTGGGAGGAGTTTGGTGAGGCCATGGAGAAGGACTTTCGAACGGCTTCGAGGAGGTTCTGGACCACCATCCGGAGGCTCAGGCGGGGGGGAAGCAGTGCATTGTCAACACTGTGTTCAGTGGGGGCGGGGGTGCTGCTGACCTCGACTGGGGATGTCCTGGGTCGGTGGAAGGAATACTTCCGATTTTGACGGGTGTAAATTGTGACCCGTCAAAATCTGACTCCCCTCCATTTTTAATTTCTGTTCACACTAGTTACAAATGACTTCAGACATAAGTTGCAGAGGTCACAACATGCCAGGAGAGTGAAAATTGTTGGTGTTACATCTTGCATTTTTTAATATAAGAGGGGAGTCAGATTTTGATGGGTGTAAACGCAACCCGTCAAAATCTGACTCCCCTCCTATTTTCTGTTTCTTACCGGGGGGAGGCACATACCAGCACAGATGTTGGACGAGAGGAAGTGCTGCGGCGAATGGGACAATTCTCCAGGAAGTGACCCATCTGGGCGCAGTAGATGCATCGACCTCGTTGCGTCTTCGTAGGCGTTCTTCAGGAGTAAGCCGGAGTGCGTCCAATCTGCATAGGTCCGTGTCAGTTCTGGTGTTGGTCGTGAGATCTGGAGCCGGAATGCGTCTGGGCGAGGACCTCCAAGAAGGGTAGCTGCCTGATTGCTGGTTCCCTGGTCCGGTCACGCTCCCGCAATCTCTTATCGATCTTGGAAGCTAGGGACACTAGCGCATCAAGCTCAGAAGGCAGGTCAAGAGGAGTCAAAAGTCTTTAACCTGCTCCGAAAGCCCATTAAAAAGGCATCCACCAAGCTGGTTGGTTCCATCCACCCTCTGCTGCTAATGTTCTGAAAGCAATGGCATAGTCCATAACACTCCGCCTGCCTTGACGCATAGAAACCAAGGCCTTGGCGGCCTGTCGACCCTGAGCAACAGTCTGAAAAGCAGCAGAGGTCACAACATGCCAGCATAGTGAAAATTGTTGGGGTCACATCTTGCATTTTTAATATAAGAGGGGAGTCAGATTTTGATGGGTGTAAATTGTGACCCGTCAAAATGTGACTCCCCTCCTATTTTTCTCTCTGTTCACACTAGTTACAAATAACTTCAGACATAAGTAGCAGAGGTCACAACATGCCAGCAGAGTGAAAATTGTTGGCGTCACATCTTGCATTTTTAATATAAGAGGGGAGTCAGATTTTGACGGGTGTAAATTGTGACCCGTCAAAATCTGACTCCCCACCTATTTTTAATTTATGTTCACACTAGTTACAAATGACTTTACACACAAGTTGCAGAGGTCAAAATATGCCAGCAGAGTGAAAATTGTTGGCGTCACATCTTGCATTTTTAATATAAGAGGGGAGTCAGATTTTGACGGGTGTAAATTGTGACCCGTCAAAATCTGACTCCCCTCCTATTTTCCTCTCTGTTCACACTAGTTACAAATAACTTCAGACATAAATAGCAGAGGTCACAACATGCCAGGAGAGTGAAAATTGTTGGTGTTACATCTTGCATTTTTTGATATAAGAGGGGAGTCAGATTTTGACGGGTTGTAAAATGTGACCCGTCAAAATCTGACTCCCCTCCTATTTTCCTCTCTGTTCACACTAGTTACAAATAACTTCAGACATAAGCAGCAGAGGTTACAACATGCCAGCAGAGTGAAAATTGTTGGTGTTACATCTTGCATTTTTAATATAAGAGGGGAGTCAGATTTTGACGGGTGTAAATCGCAACCCGTCAAAATCTGACTCCCCTCCATTTTTAATTTCTGTTCACACTAGTTACAAATAACTTCAGACATAAGTAGCAGAGGTCACAACATGCCAGCAGAGTGAAAATTGTTGGTGTTACATCTTGCATTTTTAATATAAGAGGGGAGTCAGATTTTGACGGGTGTAAATCGCAACCCGTCAAAATCTGACTCCCCTCCTATTTTCCTCTCTGTTCACACTAGTTACAAATAACTTCAGACATAAGTAGCAGAGGTTACAACATGCCAGCAGAGTGAAAATTGTTGGTGTTACATCTTGCATTTTTAATATAAGAGGGGAGTCAGATTTTGACGGGTGTAAATCGCAACCCGTCAAAATCTGACTCCCCTCCATTTTTAATTTCTGTTCACACTAGTTACAAATGACTTCAGACATAAGTTGCAGAGGTCACAACATGCCAGGAGAGTGAAAATTGTTGGTGTTACATCTTGCATTTTTTAATATAAGAGGGGAGTCAGATTTTGATGGGTGTAAACACAACCCGTCAAAATCTGACTCCCCTCCTATTTTCTGTTCTTACCAGGGGAGGCACATACCAGCACAGATGTTGGAAGAGAGGAAGTGCTGCGGCGAATGGGACAATTCTCCAGGAAGTGACCCATCTGGGCGCAGTAGATGCATCGACCCTCGTTGCGTCTTCGTAGGCGTTCTTCAGGAGTAAGCCGAGTGCGTCCAATCTGCATAGGTCCGTGTCAGTTCTGGTGTTGGTCGTGAGATCTGGAGCCGGAATGCGTCTGGGCGAGGACCTCCAAGAAGGGTAGGTGCCTGATTGCTGGTTCCTGGTCCGGTCACGCTCCCGCAATCTCTTATCGATCTTGGAAGCTAGGGACACTAGCGCATCAAGCTCAGAAGGCAGGTCAAGAGGAGTCAAAAAGTCTTTAACCTGCTCCGGAAGCCCATTAAAAAAGGCATCCACCAAAGCTGGTTGGTTCCATCCACTCTCTGCTGCTAATGTTCTGAAAGCAATGGCATAGTCCATAACACTCTGCCTGCCTTGACGCATAGAAACCAAGGCCTTGGGGGCCTGTCGACCCTGAGCAACAGTCTGAAAAGCAGCAGAGGTCACAACATGCCAGCATAGTGAAAATTGTTGGCGTCACATCTTGCATTTTTAATATAAGAGGGGAGTCAGATTTTGATGGGTGTAAATTGTGACCCGTCAAAATGTGACTCCCCTCCATTTTTAATTTCTGTTCACACTAGTTACAAATAACTTCAGACATAAGTAGCAGAGGTCACAACATGCCAGCAGAGTGAAAATTGTTGGTGTTAAATCTTGCATTTTTAATATAAGAGGGGAGTCAGATTTTGACGGGTGTGTAAAATGTGACCCGTCAAAATCTGACTCCCCTCCATTTTTAATTTCTGTTCACACCTTTACAAATGACTTCAGACATAAGTAGCAGAGGTCACAAACATGCCAGCAGAGTGAAAATTGTTGGTGTTAAATCTTGCATTTTTAATATAAGAGGGGAGTCAGATTTTGACGGGTGTAAAATGTGACCCGTCAAAATCTGACTCCCCTCCATTTTATTTTCTGTTCACACTAGTTACAAATAACTTCAGACATAAGTAGCAGAGGTCACAACATGCCAGCAGAGTGAAAATTGTTGGTGTTACATCTTGCATTTTTAATATAAGAGGGGAGTCAGATTTTGACGGGTGTAAATCGCAACCCGTCAAAATCTGACTCCCCTCCTATTTTCCTCTCTGTTCACACTAGTTACAAATAACTTCAGACATAAGTAGCAGAGGTCACAACATGCATTCTTCCCATGGGCCCACCACCTGTGGGAGGGATCTCGGGGGGCGGGTGCGCAGAGAGTTGGGCGGCAGTCGGAGGCGGGGACCTTAGCGGTCTGACCCCTGGCTGCAGAAGCTGGCTCTGGGGACGTGGAACGTCACCTCTCTGGCGGGGAAGGAACCTGAGCTGGTGCGCGAGGTTGAGAGGTACCGGCTAGATATAGTCGGGCTCACCTCTACGCACAGTTTGGGCTCCGGAACCAGTTTCCTCGAGAGGGGTTGGACGCTCTGCCACTCTGGAGTTGCCCCCGGTGAGAGGCGCAGAGCGGGGGTGGGAATGCTTGTTTTCCCCCGGCTTGGCGCCTGTACATTGGGGTTTACCCCAGTGGATGAGAGGGTAGCCTCCCTTCGCCTTCGGGTGGGGGGACGGGTCCTGACTGTTGTCTGTGCCTACGCACCGAACAGCAGTTCAGAGTACCCACCCTTTCTGGAGACCTTGGAGGGGGTGCTGGAGGGCGCTCCCTCTGGGGATTCCCTCGTCCTCCTGGGGGACTTCAATGCTCACGTGGGCAGCGACAGTGAGACCTGGAGTGGCATGATTGGGAGGAACGGCCCCCCTGACCTGAACCCGAGTGGTGTTCTGTTGTTGGACTTCTGTGCTCGCCATGGATTGTCCATAACGAACACCATGTTCAAACACAAGGGTGTCCATATGTGCACGTGGCACCAGGACACCCTCGGCCGTAGTTCGATGATCGACTTTGTGGTTGTGTCGTCGGATTTGCGGCCATGTGTTTTGGACACTGAGGGGCGGAGCTGTCAACTGATCACCACCTGGTGGTGAGTTGGCTCCGATGGTGGGGGAGGACGGCGGTCAGACCTGGCAGACCCAAACGTTCTGTGCGGGTTTGCTGGGAACGTCTGGCTGAATCCCCTGTCAGAAAGAGTTTCAACTCTCACCTCCGGGAGAGCTTCACTCATGTCCCGGGGGAGGTGGGGGACATTGAGTCCGAATGGACCTTGTTCCGTGCCTCCATTGTCGAGGCAGCCACCGGAGCTGTGGCCGCAAGGTGGTCGGTGCCTGTCGCGGCGGCAACCCCCGAACCCGCTGGTGGACACCGGTGGTTAGGGATGCCGTCAAGCTGAAGAAGGAGGCCTAAAGAACCTTTTTGGCCTGTGGGACCCCTGAAGCAGCTGACGGGTATCGACATGCCAAGCGGAACGCAGCTTCTGCGGTTGCAGAGGCAAAAACTCGGGCGTGGGAGGAGTTTGGTGAGGCCATGGAGAAGGACTTTCGAACGGCTTCGAGGAGGTTCTGGACCACCATCCGGAGGCTCAGGCGGGGGAAGCAGTGCATTGTCAACACTGTGTTCAGTGGGGGCGGGGTGCTGCTGACCTCGACTGGGGATGTCCTGGGTCGGTGGAAGGAATACTTCCGATTTTGACGGGTGTAAATTGTGACCCGTCAAAATCTGACTCCCCTCCAATTTTAATTTCTGTTCACACTAGTTACAAATAACTTCAGACATAAGTAGCAGAGGTCACAACATGCCAGCAGAGTGAAAATTGTTGGTGTTACATCTTGCATTTTTAATATAAGAGGGGAGTCAGATTTTGACGGGTGTAAATCGCAACCCGTCAAAATCTGACTCCCCTCCATTTTTAATTTCTGTTCACACTAGTTACAAATAACTTCAGACATAAGTAGCAGAGGTCACAACATGCCAGCAGAGTGAAAATTGTTGGTGTTACATCTTGCATTTTTAATATAAGAGGGGAGTCAGATTTTGACGGGTGTAAATCGCAACCCGTCAAAATCTGACTCCCTTCCTATTTTCCTCTCTGTTCACACTAGTTACAAATAACTTCAGACATAAGTAGCAGAGGTCACAACATGCCAGCAGAGTGAAAAATTGTTGGCGTCACATCTTGCATTTTTAATATAAGAGGGGAGTCAGATTTTGACGGGTGTAAATTGTGACCCGTCAAAATATGACTCCCCACCTATTTTAATTCTGTTTCACATAGTTACAAATGACTTTACACACAAGTTTGCAGAGGTCAAAATATGCCAGCAGAAGTGAAAATTGTTGGCGTCACATCTTGCATTTTAATATAAGAGGGGAGTCAGATTTGTGACGGTGTAAATTGTGACCCGTCAAAATCTGACTCCCCTCCTATTTTCCTCTCTGTTCACACTAGTTACAAATAACTTCAGACATAAGTAGCAGAGGTCACAACATGCCAGCAGAGTGAAAATGTTGGTGTTACATCTGCATTTTTAATATAAGCGGGGAGTCAGATTTGACCGGGTGTAAATCGCAACCAGTCAAAATCTGACTCCCCTCCATTTTAATTTCTGTTCACACTAGTTACAAATAACTTCAGACATAAGTAGCAGAGGTCACAACCTGCCAGCAGAGTGAAAATTGTGGTGTTACATCTTGCATTTTTAATATAAGAGGGAGTCAGATTTTGACGGGTGTAAATCGCAACCCGTCAAAATCTGACTCCCTTCCTATTTTCCTCTCTGTTCACACTAGTTACAAATAACTTCAGACATAAGTAGCAGAGGTCACAACATGCCAGCAGAGTGAAAATTGTTGGTGTTACATCTTGCATTTTAATATAAGAGGGGAGTCCGATTTTGATGGGTGTAAATTGTGACCCGTCAAAATCTGACTCCCCTCCATTTTTAATTTCTGTTCACACTAGTTACAAATGACTTCAGACATAAGTTGCAGAGGTCACAACATGCCAGGAGAGTGAAAATTGTTGGTGTTACATCTTGCATTTTTTAATATAAGAGGGGAGTCAGATTTTGATGGGTGTAAACACAACCCGTCAAAATCTGACTCCCCTCCTATTTTCTGTTCTTACCGGGGGAGGCACATACCAGCACAGATGTTGGAAGAGAGGAAGTGCTGCGGCGAATGGGACAATTCTCCAGGAAGTGACCCATCTGGGCGCAGTAGATGCATCGACCCTCGTTGCGTCTTCGTAGGCGTTCTTCAGGAGTAAGCCGAGTGCGTCCAATCTGCATAGGTCCGTGTCAGTTCTGGTGTTGGTCGTGAGATCTGGAGCCGGAATGCGTCTGGGCGAGGACCTCCAAGAAGGGTAGCTGCCTGATTGCTGGTTCCTGGTCCGGTCACGCTCCCGCAATCTCTTATCGATCTTGGAAGCTAGGGACACTAGCGCATCAAGCTCAGAAGGCAGGTCAAGAGGAGTCAAAAAGTCTTTAACCTGCTCCGGAAGCCCATTAAAAAAGGCATCCACCAAAGCTGGTTGGTTCCATCCACTCTCTGCTGCTAATGTTCTGAAAGCAATGGCATAGTCCATAACACTCTGCCTGCCTTGACGCATAGAAACCAAGGCCTTGGCGGCCTGTCGACCCTGAGCAACAGTCTGAAAAGCAGCAGAGGTCACAACATGCCAGCATAGTGAAAATTGTTGGCGTCACATCTTGCATTTTTAATATAAGAGGGGAGTCAGATTTTGATGGGTGTAAATTGTTGACCCGTCAAAATGTGACTCCCCTCCTATTTTTCTCTCTGTTCACACTAGTTAGAAAATAACTTCAGACATAAGTAGCAGAGGTCACAACATTGCCAGCAGAGTGAAAAATTGTTGGCGTCACATCTTGCATTTTTAATATAAGAGGGGAGTCAGATTTTGACGGGTTGTAAATTGTGACCCGTCAAAATCTGACTCCCCACCTATTTTTAATTTCTGTTCACACTAGTTTACAAATGACTGTACACACAAGTTGCAGAGGTCAAATATGCCAGCAGAGTGAAAATTGTTGGCGTCACATCTTGCATTTTTAATATAAGACGGGGAGTCAGATTTTGACGGGTGTAAATTGTGACCCGTCAAAATCTGACTCCCCTCCTATTTTTCCTCTCTGTTCACACTAGTTACAAATAACTTCAGACATAAGTAGCAGAGGTCACAACATGCCAGCAGAGTGAAAATTGTTGGTGTTACATCTTGCATTTTAATATAAGAGGGGAGTCAGATTTTGACGGGTGTAAATCGAACCCCGTCAAATCTGACTCCCCTCCATTTTTAATTTCTGTTCACCTAGTTACAAATAACTTCAGACATAAGTAGCAGAGGTCACAACATGCCAGCAGAGTGAAAATTGTTGGTGTTACATCTTGCATTTTTAATATAAGAGGGGAGTCAGATTTTGACGGGTGTAAATCGCAACCCTTCAAATCTGACTCCCTTCCTATTTTCCTCTCTGTTCACACTAGTTACAAATAACTTCAGACATAAGTAGCAGAGGTCACAACATGCCAGCAGAGTGAAAATTGTTGGTGTTACATCTTGCATTTTTAATAAGAGGGGAGTCAGATTTTGACGGGTGTAAATCGCAACCCGTCAAAATCTGACTCCCCTCCTATTTTCCTCTCTGTTCACACTAGTTACAAATAACTTCAGACATAAGTAGCAGAGGTCACAACATGCATTCTTCCCATGGGCCCACCACCTGTGGGAGGGATCTCGGGGGGGCGGGTGCGCAGAGAGTTGGGCGGCAGTCGAGGCGGGGACCTTATCGGTCTGACCCCCGCTGCAGAAGCTGGCTCTGGGGACGTGGAACGTCACCTCTCTGGCGGGGAAGGAACCTGAGCTGGTGCGCGAGGTTGAGAGGTACCTGCTAGATATAGTCGGGCTCACCTCTACGCACAGTTTGGGCTCCGGAACCAGTTTCCTCGAGAGGGGTTGGACGCTCTGCCACTCTGGAGTTGCCCCCGTGAGAGGCGCAGAGCGGGGGTGGGAATGCTTGTTTCCCCCCGGCTTGGCGCCTGTACATTGGGTTTACCCCAGTGGATGAGAGGGTAGCCTCCCTTCGCCTTCGGGTGGGGGACGGGTTCCTGACTGTTGTCTGTGCCTACGCACCGAACAGCAGTTCAGAGTACCCACCCTTTCTGGAGACCTTGGAGGGGGTGCTGGAGGGCGCTCCTCTGGGGATTCCCCGTCCTCCTGGGGGACTTCAATGCTCACAGTGGAGCGACAGTGAGACCTGGAGTGGCATGATTGGGAGGAACGGCCCCCCTGACCTGAACCCGAGTGGTTTCTTTTGTTGGACTTCTGTGCTCGCCATGGATTGTCCATAACGAACACCATGTTTCAAACACAAGGGTGTCCATATGTGCACGTGGCAACCAGGACCCCTCGGCCGTAGTTCGATGATCGACTTTGTGGTTGGTCGTCGGATTTGCGGCCATGTGTTTTGGACACTGAGGGGCGGAGCTGTCAACTGATCACCACTGTGGTGGTGAGTGGCTCCGATGGTGGGGAGGACGGCGGTCAGACCTGGCAGACCCAAACGTTCTGTGCGGGTTTGCTGTGAACGTCTGGCTGAATCCCCTGTCAGAAAGAGTTTCAACTCTCACCTCCGGGAGAGCTTCACTCATGTCCCGGGGGAGGTGGGGGACATTGAGTCCGAATGGACCTTGTTCCGTGCCTCCATTGTCGAGGCAGCCACCGGAGCTGTGGCCGCAAGGTGGTCGTGCCTGTCGCGGTGGCAACCCCCCGAACCCGCTGGTGGACACCGGTGGTTAGGGATGCCGTCAAGCTGAGAAGGAGGCCTAAAGAACCTTTTTTGCCTGTGGGACCCCTGAAGCAGCTGAACGGGTATCGACATGCGCCAAGCGGAACGCAGCTTCTGCGGTTGCAGAGGCAAAAACTCGGGCGTGGGGGAGTTTGGTGAGGCCATGGAGAAGGACTTTCGAACGGCTTCGAGGAGGTTCTGGACCACCATCCGGAGGCTCAGGCGGGGGAAAGCAGTGCATGTGTCAACACTGTGTTCAGTGGGGCGGGGTGCTGCTGACCTCGACTGGGGATGTCCTGGGTCGGTGGAAGGATCTTCCGATTTTGACGGGTGTAAATTGTGACCCGTCAAATCTGACTCCCCTCCATTTTTAATTTCTGTTCACACTAGTTACAAATGACTTCAGACATAAGTTGCAGAGGTCACAACATGCCAGGAGAGTGAAAATTGTTGGTGTTACATCTTGCATTTTTTAATATAAGAGGGGAGTCAGATTTTGATGGTGTAAACGCAACCCGTCAAAATCTACTCCCCCTCCTATTTTCTGTTCTTACCGGGAGGCACATACCAGCACAGATTTTGGAAGAGAGGAAGTGCTGCGGCGATGGGACAATCTCCAGGAAGTGACCCTCTGGGCGCAGTAGATGCATCGACCCTCGTTGCGTCTTCGTAGGCGTTCTTCAGGAGTAAGCCGAGTGCGTCCAATCTGCATAGGTCCGTGTCAGTTCTGGTGTTGGTCGTGAGATCTGGAGCCGGAATGCGTCTGGGCGAGGACCTCCAAGAAGGGTAGCTGCCTGATTGCTGTTCCTGGTCCGGTCACGCTCCCGCAATCTCTTATCGATCTTGGAAGCTAGGGACACTAGCGCATCAAGCTCAGAAGGCAGGTCAAGAGAGTCAAAAGTCTTTAACCTGCTCCGGAAGCCCATTACAAAGGCATCCACCAAAGCTGGTTGGTTCCATCCACTCTCTGCTGCTAATGTTCTGAAAGCAATGGCATAGTCCATAACACTCTGCCTGCCTTGACGCATAGAAACCAAGGCCTTGGCGGCCTGGTCGACCTGAGCAACAGTCTGAAAAGCAGCAGAGGTCACAACATGCCAGCATAGTGAAAATTGTTGGCGTCATATCTTGCATTTTAATATAAAGAGGGGAGTCAGATTTTGATGGGTGTAAATTGTGACCCGTCAAAATGTGACTCCCCTCCATTTTTAATTTCTGTTCACACTAGTTACAAATAACTTCAGACATAAGTAGCAGAGGTCACAACATGCTAGCAGAGTGAAAATTGTTGGTGTTAAATCTTGCATTTTTAATATAAGAGGGGAGTCAGATTTTGACGGGTGTAAATCGCAACCCGTCAAAATCTGACTCCCCTCCTATTTTCCTCTCTGTTCACACTAGTTACAAATACTTCAGACATAAGTAGCAGAGGTCACAACATGCATTCTTCCATGGGCCCACCACCTGTGGGAGGGATCTCGGGGGCGGGTGCGCAGAGATTGGGGCGGCAGTCGGAGGCGGGGACCTTAGCGGTCTGACCCCCGGCTGCAGAAGCTGGCTCTGGGGACGTGGAACGTCACCTCTCTGGCGGGGAAGGAACCTGAGCTGGTGCGCGAGGTTGAGAGGTACCGGCTAGATATAGTCGGGCTCACCTCTACGCACAGTTTGGCTCCGGAACCAGTTTCCTCGAGAGGGGTTGGACGCTCTGCCACTCTGGAGTTTGCCCCCGGTTGAGAGGCGCAGAGCGGGGGTGGGAATGCTTGTTTCCCCCCGGCTTGGCGCCTGTACATTGGGGTTTACCCCAGTGGATGAGAGGGTAGCCTCCTTCGCCTTCGGGTGGGGGGACGGGTCCTGACTGTTGCTGTGCCTACGCACCGAACAGCAGTTCAGAGTACCCACCCTTTTCTGGAGACCTTGGGGGGAGGGGGTGCTTGAGGGCGCTCCCTCTGGGGATTCCCTCGTCCTCCTGGGGACTTCAATGCTCACGTGGGCAGCGACAGTGAGACCTGGAGTGCATGATTGGGAGGAACGGCCCCCCTGACCTGAACCCGAGTGGTGTTCTGTTGTTGGACTTCTGTGCTCGCCATGATTGTCCATAACGAACACCATGTTCAAACACAAGGTTCCATATGTGCCACGTGGCACCAGGACACCCTCGGCCGTAGTTCGATGATCGACTTTGTGGTTGTGTCGGTCGGATTTGCGGCCATGTGTTTTGGACACTGAGGGGCGGAGCTGTCAACTGATCACCACCTGTGGTGAGTTGGCTCCGATGGTGGGGGAGGACGGCGGTCAGAACCTGGCAGACCCAAACGTTCTGTGCGGGTTTGCTGTGAACGTCTGGCTGAATCCCCTGTCAGAAAGAGTTTCAACTCTCACCTCCGGAGAGCTTCACTCATGTCCCGGGGAGGTGGGGGACATTGAGTCCGAATGGACCTTGTTCCGTGCCTCCATTGTCGAGGCAGCCAACCGGAGCTGTGGCCGCAAGTGGTCGGTGCCTGTCGCGGTGGCAACCCCCGAACCCGCTGGTGGACACCGGTGGTTAGGGATGCCGTCAAGCTGAAGAAGGAGGCCTAAAGAACCTTTTTGGCCTGTGGGACCCCTGAAGCAGCTGACGGGTATCGACATGCCAAGCGGAACGCAGCTTCTGCGGTTGCAGAGGCAAAAACTCGGGCGTGGGAGGAGTTTGGTGAGGCCATGGAGAAGGACTTTCGAACGGCTTCGAGGAGGTTCTGGACCACCATCCGAGGCTCATGCGGGGGAAGCAGTGCATTGTCAACACTGTGTTTCAGTGGGCGCGTGTGCTGCTGACCTCGACTGGGGATGTCCTGGGTGGTCGGTGGAAGGAATACTTCCGATTTTGACGGGTGTAAATTGTGACCCGTCAAAATCTGACTCCCCTCCATTTTTAATTTCTGTTCACACTAGTTACAAATGACTT
>JABGLX010000221.1:0-47594 GCA_014281875.1 Nibea albiflora
TAGGTGTGTGTGAGAAGGAAGAAGGACCAGGAATAATTGTAGTGTAATTCAAGTACAGTACGGTTTATTGGTTTAGTTTAGTTCCTCCAGGGGAAAAAAAAATCAAAAACACACAAAATAAACCTCAAGACGTTTGATTATTATATGACGGTTGTGAATTGTACCAGTCAAAGTTACGGTAGAAGTTCCTGGAACATAATCGCATCACAGGAAGTAACTTAATATAAACTCAGATGTTTAAAATCGTGAAGTATGCCACACTTTTTGTGCCATTTTTTTGTTGTTGTTGACCTTTTTTGATAAATGATTGAGTGTGTGTGACATTCTCGGAGCATTAGCCAGGAGAGAGAACACGCAGGCCTATCGAGGTGACTCCAGTTTCTACCATCTGAACGCAACGTAGCTGTAACAGTGACACCGGGTATTTTAAAAATGTAGAAGTCTGTGACTTCTCTGTGTTTACTCATGTATGTATAAATCTGCTTTCTATAACAACACGATTGTAAAGCTGTGCTGAGTGCGAGCAGCTGTTTATACGTGTAGTGACCTGACCTGACATTTATTAAACCCATACCTTTACTCTTCAGCTGGTATTATATTCAGTGCCAACTTTGATTTATTTATTTTTGAAACTGTACATACAAATAAAGTGAAGTTTTTTTTTTCCTTTTTTAGTGGTCAGCAGGCATTTCAAACTTAACCAAGTTAAAAACCGTACTGTTTTGTACTGCACTGCCATCTATGAAACTCTTTATTTTTATGTTATTTAACAACCACTGTAACTATAGCTATATTTATTAACATCGTACGCAGTGCTGCAGGTCAGGCGTGGATTACATGTTAAGTGACATGACGTGCTCATGGATTCAAAGGGTGGCGTATTCCTCTGTTTTTTTCCATTGATTATTGCTCCCCCCCCCCCCAGATCAGTTGAGCTTGTCTCATTGTATTGCTACTGTCAGCCTTTTTTAATGCAATCTTATGAGGGAACATAAAAATCATTCTTAAAGAAAAAAAGGTCTCAAATGTATTTATTTTTGTTTCTTTTACAGTGAACAAACTTGAACAACAACAAAAAATCAATGTAGCAAAACCAGAGTTATCTCCTTTTTTTTTGATCCTTCTAGAGCCACATATCATTTATTATAAAACTGTAGAGTTCCCCTTTAAGATGAAGCTCACAGGTTAGCCAGAAGGGGAGTTTGTGCATCTTTTATGTGTTTTTAACACACACAGCACACTTATTGTTAATTAATGAGATAAGACTGAACATGATAGATCGAGGAGCTTAAAAATATAATAATTAACCTGATCCTGAGTAATATTTGTATGTGCAACCGCTCTAGCTTGATGATTTCACAGCGGCTGCTTCACTTTATGCCGCTTTCTAACAGGCGTCAATGACTTTGGTCACTTTGTCTTCTGTTTTATGGAAAATCTCCCCATCTGGCTGGACTGTCCACTGAAGCTTTAACCTGTCATTTTTATTTTGGATCTACTGAAGCAAGACAAAAAAAATCATTACTGTGTTAGCTGCCCATCACATTAACATAAAGGTACCTAACTGATGAGAGTCGACAAAAACTTACCTGGCTCAATATGGCTTTGCTCACAGCAGAGTCACTGAAGTCAACGACTGAATTTGACCTCATTTTCACTCTCACGATCTGCCTCCTGAATGACACTGTGGTTGGACAAATGTTAAAGATGATACTGTTTTAGTAAATACGGTGACAACAGTTTGTTAGCGAGACAACTGAGAGCCCAGATATAGATTTCAAATTCATCTCATTCATAGCAAACAAACACAAACAGACAAATGGCAGAATCAGAATCAGAAAACACATATGCTTACCAGTAGAGCAATAGAAAGAAATGTTGAAGCACAACCTCTGTCCCACATCGTCTTGAGGTGGGGTAATACAGTGTACAGATCCCATCATTATTTGGCTGAGTGCCGTCCCAGTGTCTGTAGGGACTGGAACTCTCATCTGACCATTTCCACTCATCTTTGAACACACCGATCCAGAAAAAGGTCAGCGAAGAAGGCCCAGCTTTTTGCTGTATGGCCTGATTTTCAGTCGGATTCATCACGCTGACCAGGTCGCCGTAATTCAGTTGACAGTGCGCTCGGGCATTCCTCCAAGACATCGCTTGAAGAACAACATACATCTCACTGGAGCCCTCTGTGAATATTGCAAAATGTGCTGTAAAGATTAGAATGTTTGGAGGGAATGAACAAAATAAAAATAAAAACATCTCACACCCACGCACACTACTAGTTTTCTATCTGCAAACAAGTTTAAAGCTGCATCATCCTGCAGTGATTTAAACTGCACAACTTTAATAAGTTTGGATATTTTAAAAAGACAAAAGATTTGATCAAGTGGCAGAGGATGAGATAAACCTTACTTTTTGTCCCTTATATGGGTCAAGCTTCAAAAATGCATTAATTCCTACAATTCCCATAATGCAATGCAATGTGATATTTTTCAATAGAACTTCTCTGCCAGTACCTTTCATTCTGCGTGCCCCTTGTTTGTAATGCACTCTTTCTGCTCTTTCTGTTCCATTGTTTGCCCTAAGAGCTTGAAATCAGGCATAGATGTCAAGTGTGTGTACGTATGTGTGGTGAAGGTTTGTCTTAATGCTCATGGCAATTGACTCAAAGGGACGGGACAATGGCCCACCTAAAGGTGAATAACCTCCAAATGGAGACCCAGACACAGATTTGTGGAAAGGCTGTTCAAAGGATAGCTGATTGGTGGTTCACGCCGACTCAGGGCGTGGTAGTGGGTGCATAACTTCTAAACAGATGCGTCCAGCATCGTGCTGCGTGCCATGAATGCAAATTCACGTTTGCTTCTCAAGTGAACAGATTAAGATTTCGTACCTCCCTGACAGACAAACGGATTTAGGTTTCCACAGGGCGCGCTCAGCCATTTCCCATCATCCCTCATGCCTCCACAGTCATGAGAGGAATCGGGTAAAGTGGCCCAGTTACTGTAATTAACTAATCCATCACTGGTCTGAGTTTCTCCCACAGACCACTGCCAGGATGCCACCCCGTTCTTTTTCAGACCAATCCAGGCACTTGATACCCCTTGACTGGGCGTGTTCGCCATTCTCGTCATGTCATCTCGGTGGCGAATAGTAGCGAGGTCAATGTGGTTCTCTCTGCAGTACGTTTGGGCGTCGTCCCAAGTCATTAACGTGTTTATCAGGACGTATGTTCGCTCATATTGTGAAGACAAAATGACACAACCTGTGGAGAGACATCCACCAGAACATCAAATAAAACGAGCTCTAATTTCACCTCATTATTGGCACCGTTTCATACAAAGGCGCTCACCTGAAAAAACAGCAGCAAAATCACCAGGCTGAGCATGTTTTTATCTCTGAAAAGAGCAAATCAAACATCCATGAGAGAAATCGCACTGCGTGTTAGCTTCTTACGTTGACATGTTGTCCCTTTCATTCAGCTCCTCTCAGTGCAGGCACGAACTTTTAGAGAGATTAAAAGACATTTAAGAGAGATCACTTAGTTAAATAATAGGATTTAAAATCTCTGCTTTGCTTACAGGGATTACAAGTTACAAAAACTTACTTACTAAAACTATGATAACCTGTTTCTTCTATAGTTAAAATCTTTGTAATTCTAATTATAAATGCCTCCTTTAACTTCATTTCTTACAAAACATCTGCAGTGCAACTGGCAAGCATCCCGAGAAGCATGTGAATTCATTGCCAGAGATACTTTACGGCTGAGGACTGTTGCTGTATACACACAGAGCATCTTCTGTATTAAATTCTATATTCATAACTTGTTGTCATTTGTAATTAATTCTAAAATATCCAAATTCGTCTTCTTACCTTATGCACAGACGTGTTTCTCACGAGACATAAGGTGCCGGTTTCTTCCTGTCACTCCTCCATATACATGCTGTCTTTCAGTTCCCAATGAGTTCTTTAAATTTGTCTTTATGGAAATGCCATTTGCACACGACATTTGCACGATGCCATTTGCACACGACCTCCTTTTCTTTTCATTTAGTTTGCAAAAATGTAGTCACAAGCTGGTGAGATAAATATTTAGCACAATACTAGTATAGTAATAGAGGTTCAGGTTTCTTTGCTTCACTTTTTAGTCCTCACAGAAATCATCATCTTTTTTTTTTTTTTTTTGCCTCGTTATTTTCTGTTTGTCTTCTACCACCTGTCCTTTTGTCTCTTGTTTCAGCTGTGAGGTCAGCAACCAATCCTCCGATCATTATCCTGTCCGTCAGACTTCAGCTTGTGCTCCCAAAAGCCGCCAATAATCCACATGTAGTCCCTCTCCTTCTCTTCCAAATCATGCCCCCGCACAAACGTTCATTTCTCTGTGGCCCCTTATATAAAGCTCGGTTCCCCCTTCACTTGTTTACTGCTCTTGTTTTCATCAGCAGTGGACGTCCTTCTCTTTTTGCTGTTCAGGTATGTTGCTTTGACTTTTTACAAGGGTGTTTCTTCTTGCACAGGGCTGTAATTTATCATAAAACAGTATATCTTCCTACTTTCCGAGATATCTGCAGTCCATGCAAAAGTTAAAATCCCTGTTTATTTAGGCTTCTCTTCTTTAAGTAAAGCCTTCCATCGTGTTTGTTTGGCACAATCTTCAAGTGACACGATCTATATGTAGGAGTATAATCGGTAGCTCATGTAGTTCTAGAGTTTCCGGTGAACACAAGAGGGTTCGGTTGTAGTATTGTTTATGGACTGGGAACATTTTAAGTGTTCCTGTGGGATTAAGACTTCAATCATCAATGTGTTTTGGGCGTTTAGCAGCTAAAGAGACAGATATGTCCATCAGGGGTTGGTAGAGACCAAAAATAGAACTAAAAGGAGAGTGAATGGCAGCTGTTTGCTAATAAGTTACCAGGATTAACTTAAATGCACTAATATGTCAATGCTGCGTTCACAGCTTGTTTCTGCTGCCTATGAGTGGACGAAAAAAAAAAACACTTATTTTCTATTAACATAAATAATTCATCAGAAATAATGAATGAATTTTTTTTTAAAATTAAGTTTATTGAACAAAACATAAGATGTGTGTTTGGTCAGTGGATGTCCTCATGACAAGTTATTCCTGGTGCCCTTGGCCTCCCTCTGCTTGTGACTGTTGGTGAGTTTAGCCAGCGACATTCAAGTATAAAGCGACATGCTGAATTCCTCTCCCATTCCCTCATTTGCCTTTTGTCCATGTGCCTGTGTTTGTTCAGTTTCGCATGCTCATGCTCTGAGATCTCGGCTAAAAACGACGAAGGGGATCTGAGAGACTTGAGGGGGGGGGGGTATGTTAATACACTCAAAGACAAGCAGTCTGGGAGGCCCTCCAGTTATTTGTGTTGAAATTTGGTCTACCTAGCAATTGTTCTGTTCTGTTTGTTCAGCAGCTCATGAGACGGATTCATCCTCCTGTAACCAGTCACACTAAAACAAGTGTATAGACTGCTGAAGTAATGGTTAGGAATGCTAAAATATTTATGGAGCGCCACACACATTCACGTGTGACTACGAGCAGATCAAATGATAATAGAGGACTTGGCTGGTGTTAATAGCGGCCAGCCGACTAGCTTAATCTCTCCATCCCACATCGTCTCTTGCAAATCGAATTAAACAAGGATTGTCCAGCTGATACTTCACTCTTATCCCGGGTAACAGGACACTGCTCTGGCCTGTAGTCTCTCTAGCCTCTTCTATTCCTGGATCATTAGCTATAAAATGGTCTTTCCCCTTAATCTCAATTGCTGACCTAATGTTTAACACGTAATGCATCATCAGTGGTCATCTCCCAAGTGGTGAAATCTGTTTGTCGATATACGTTCTTACACTTTCCCCTATTTACACACAGTTAATATTATTCATGTTCAGATTATGTAACATGTACTGAGTCGAGTTGCTTTAAAGGCGTCACCATTAGGCGACCTGACTATCAAAATGTTGTGTAACAGTGTCGCAAAGACAGAAAAGCCATAAAATCCAGCAAAGCGATCCCGACAAAACACATTTACGGTTATTCACACAGCAATGCAGTCAGCTAACTTTAGCTACCATAAGCTACTGGTCATACCAGGCCAAAACAGAGCCATAGCAACAAAACCCCATCAGTGTGCTGAATGGAGACGGGTTGTGTTTTATTGTTCATGAATAAAGTTTTCATTTTTACATGGAAGGTTGTGTTGGGAAAATTCCTTCTAATTATTATTATTAATTATTAGATGTTTGCGGAATAGAATTGGACAAATCAATGTTTTTATTTGGTGACCATTTCAAATATTCTGCTTAATTTAATTTGAGTCTTTTCAGCAGAGCTACATTTGAAAAATCGTGAAAAACTAATGGCTAATGCTGTCGCACATTTATAACAGTTTTATATTGATGCTTTCCTCTCCAGTGTCATCATGTCTGGTTTAGATGATCATGGGTGAGTTAATCCAGTCCTACCAGTTAACTTGTTATGTCATAATTTCTGAACAATTCTAAATTTATAACAAGAGCTTCTATTTTATAGCATGTCTGATGTATATTAATTATTATTTTTTTGCATTTTAGAGGCCATCAGGAGGGTAAGGAAATGAAAGTATCATTGATTTAATAAAGCATCAGATTCGTCTTTTCTCTCAGCTCAATCTCTCTTGTCGCTCTTTCTTTCTCCAGAAGAAGATGAGGAGCAGGGAGAGGGAGGTGAGACTGTGCAGCTGAACTAACCTTTACTTATAAATAACGCATTCAGACACAAGCTACAACAGCATCCTGTCAGTGAACACGTGCCCAGAGGATAACCTTCAAAATGTAAATATTGATCTACCGTAAGCCGGTGTTTAGCTGTAGCTTACTTTATGTGTGGGTTCATCATTAGTGGCATGCTAAAACACAAGAACTTCAAAATGAAGATGGTACTTTGAACGTTAAATTGGCCCTGGGCACTGCCTGGTGACGTGTTTTCAAATCTAACTGCATTTCTCATTGCTCTTCTGGCTGTCATGTTAAAGAAGAACGCCCCAGATACAGGTAAGCCTGCAGGGGAATACTCAACATCCAGTTTTAGCACTAAATACATTCCAAATAAGTAAAAAAAAAGAATCAGTAGAGAATAACCTATGTGTTGATTTGCCGTCATGTTATTTCACAGGCCGCTGGCCACGCAGCTCGCGCCCCCCAAAATCCCAGAGGGAGAGAGGGTTGACTTTGATGTATGTTCCTTCAAGGTTGTTATTAATGGAACATGATTTTACATGATTACGGCAGCAAAAACAGCATTAAAATAATCCTGAGCTGTGTACCCACTGGTTCTTGTTAGGACATCCACAGGAAAAGGATGGAGAAAGATCTTCTGGAGCTGCAGACTCTGATTGATGTCCACTTTGAGCAGAGGAAGAGAGAGGAAGAGGAGCTGATAGGACTCAAAGACAGGATTGTAATGACTTTTCTCGCGCTGTTTTCCCTGTTTATTTGTCTGAAAGCGAGATACATGGATTAATCTGAATAATAGTGATTAAAGAGGCATGATTAAGTCCAGCTGGCATGTTTTTTCTGTTGTAGGAAAGCCGGCGGGCCGAAAGAGCCGAGCAGCAGCGTGTGAGGGCCGAAAAAGAGCGGGACAGACAGACACGGATCGCGGTGATTAATGTTGAAAATTGCATTACACACGTTTATTTCATGCATGCTGATAATCTGCTTAGGTCACAATAGCCTGCACGTTATAAAAGTAAACTGCAGCAATGAGATGAAGATGACTTCCTCAGGAGGAGAGACAGAGGAAAGAGGACGAAGAGGCCAAGAAGAGGGCAGATGACGAGGCCAAGAAGAAGAAAGTGCTGTCCAACATGGGGGCTCACTTTGGAGGCTTCCTGGCCAAGGTCAGAGTAATACAGCCCGAAAGAGTGTGCAGTGCGTAGCACTTCTGAGAATTTCATAGAAAGTGGGTTGCGTTTGTTTCCTGGTAGGTCGAGCAGAGGAGAGGCAAAAGGCAAACTGCGCGGGAAATCAAGAAAAAGACTCTGACAGAGAGACGCAAGCCACTGGCCATTGAGAACCTGAGGGAGGATGGCCTGAGGTCAGTTTAAGGTCCATTTAAGACTGATGCAAAAGCTGCTGAGGTTTGTCCTGCCAGAAGATTTGGGTTTACTTTAAATAAACAGTACAATTGCTGCTGTGTAAGCCAGACTGGTTCACTTTAAAGCTGCTGCGAAGCCGCTCGCGATCCTTCGTTTTGAATATTTTTTACAAGGTGTATGCTCCAGTCATCTCATGTTGTTAATGCTGCTGTGTTTTAGAGAGAGAGCCAAGGAGATGTGGGAATGTATCTACCAGCTGGAGTCGGAGAAATTTGACCTGACGGAGAAGATGAGGAGGCAGAAGTATGAGGTGAGCAATTTCACTGCGAATATACCAAATGGTATTTTAAAAAACGGCTAATTTATGACATCAGCGTTTTTTTGTGTGTGTTTTTTTTTTATCAGATCAACGTCCTCCTGAACAGAATCCAACATGCTCAGAAATTGTGAGTCAATCTGCTTGTCGCAAAGTACCATTTCACAACTCTCATGTCACAAGAAAGAATAAGTGGAGCATCGAAGAGAGCTGCTTTGCATCAACTATGCAAATATTACACCACACCTCTTGACATATACACCACCATGTCAAGAGTTTACATATGGAAAGGAAATGCCATCTCTAATCCTATAGGATCAACACATCTAAGTAGAAATAAGTATAACTACTTCCTTTTATCAGACACACCTGCTGGTCATTTGTGTGTGAACTGCAACTGTTCATAATTTACTTTCCCATTTTTTTCCTGTGCCAATGCAGCAAAAAGGGCCATGGTAAGGGAAAGGTTGGAGGACGCTGGAAGTGAACGATCACAGGAGGCACAAAGAAAAGACGGCGGTTCACTAGTTTCAGGACAAGACTGCAGCAATTTTGTAGTCTTGTCTTGTCTAAGAGAGACAAGATATATATTTGTGTGGCATTTATTGAAATTATTGAAATGCATGAAAAGGACGTTTCAAATCATTGGAAATAAAATATGAGGCCACTCACAGGTTGTGACTCACTGGTTGGTAAAATTCCTTATGAAGGAAAAAATAAATTGTCTGGTTAAGATCTTATAAAATGTCTGTGCGGTGAAGGAATATCACCTTGACTATCAGTCTGTTGCACATTGTGAAGGTAAAGCTGCTGACAACGGGAGCAGAGTGAACCGCTCTGCTCAAATAAACCACCGTTACTTCTTCTGCGTGATGAAAACGTCATGGGCGTCATCACTCTTCCCATCACGCCACGGCTCAAATTCAGCCTCGAGAGCGATGCTCACCACTTTCTTTGCGAAGCCTTCTTCTTGCTCTTGGTTGAGTTCCAAAACGTACCTGAGATACACAACGACACACAAGCGCAACTTTAAATGCGATTACAGTTACCATCACCTGCTTGTCGGTGAATTTAAACGCGACACCAAATACTCTGCACTTGTGAATTACATAGTCACTGTACTCTTGGTCACTGTACTGTCACCATGGTAACAAGCCATGTTACTATAAAAACCCTCACTTGGCCAACTCCACGATGAGCACAGCGTCTGGTGCTGCAATCTGTCTCATAGCCGGGCCCAACTGGTGCACGCAGCTTTACAGCATCGACAGAGAGGGAAACAAAAGAAACGTGGTCAGCAGTCATGTCAGGTAACTGGATGGTGAAACGATCCTGTTTTAGCTGAAGTTACTATATATAGATTTAAGAAAATATGGATTAATTAGTCAATTTCATCAATAAAATTAGGATAAAAACTCTCACCTGGCAGAGAAGTAGATGGTGTTGAAGAAGTGGGAGTATTTCTGTTTTTCTGGCAGTTTGTGAAGTGAATCCATAGGCAGGAAGGTTACAGAGATCCCATTTAGACGCATCAAATCTGAGGAGGATTTTGAACATTCAGTGCTAAAACCAACAAGTTTCATTCACAGTTACTTTAGTTTTCTGTGTGACAAACATCAAAACAGGCTTCAGATGGATGAGAAGTGATCTACCATACACTGAAAAACATAAATGCTTCACGCTTCTTTAACTCTCACCTCAGCCTGAACTGTTTTCAGTGTGAGTTAAATGTTTTCTTGCTCTTCCCGTTCTTACTGATAACCATTAAAAGCCGTTTACCATTAATCGTGACAGATTTTCGGTCAGGCTGTGGGGACGGCTCCTCTGCCTCTGTGTCTAACCGAGAAGTAGTAGGGCAGCCCCGTCTACTGGACAGGGACTGGAACAATGCCTGCACGTTTGCAACTGATATATCCTGGGCTGTCTGTGAGTGTGAGGAAAGAAAGGGAGGACAAAAAGTGCACGATAAAAGGAAGTGGAGACTTCACTATAATTGAACATGCCATATGAGTCATCACTACTGTTTTACCTTGATGTGTTGCCCATTCTGTGTCTTCAGCAGACTCTTGTCATCACTTTCAATGCCAAAAGAGAGGTAAGGACTGGAAACAATGTCTCCCCAGTAGCCCCTGAAAGCCACTTTGTTCCCTTTCTGTCCGGTAACACACAGAGTTGAGTTCCTTCGTGATGTCTTTGTGTAAAAACATTGCGGAGAAAAACAGACAAGCACTCACCTGATTGAACACTCTTGAAGAGAGCAAACTTGGATTGGTTATTTGGTAGATGCCTTCCCTCATTTCGAACGCCAAACCCCGCTCCCTCCATTGAGCGTATTGTTGTTGGTTGATGACACCACCCTGCAGAGAGAGAGAGACTCAGTCATCCTTCAGTGCAGCTCAGAGTATAAAACTTTAACTTGGGAGCCATATTTTGAACAACAAATATTCAAATACCCCCTTCTTGTGCAGTTTCATTGTAAGGTCCCAGTCGAAGCAGCCTTTCTTGGAGTTGTAGCGTGTTCCGAGGTGCTGCCTGACCCGATAATCCCAGGCTTTGGACATCGAGATAGGAGCAGAACACTTCGATGAAGACGATGAAAACTGAGGTTGGATCCATGACTTGAATATCCTGTCCAGCTCATCTCGTTCCTTGAACTATAGAAATATGAATGCAGAGTATGACATAGAGTAAGACATATGAGACATATTTTGGTTTTGTCTGATTTAGAAAAAGCTCACTCACAAGGTGATAAAGAAAAAGAAAGACTTGTATAACTCATTAGATACCTTGAGAAGAGTCGTATTCAGACAGGTGTGAGTGGCTGTCTCCAGTGTTTCAGTAACAGACAGAATGAGCTGTGATGCTGCATGTCTCAGCATCTCTTCTGTCTGACTGCGGATCTCACTGTTCCCAAACAACTCTAGGAAAACTTCTGCCTTCTCTGAACATACAAAGAAACCATGGCAAAGTAACTTAAAACGTTGCTATAGTAATAATTCCACTGAACATTTATCAATGAATTCACAAAATCCCACCCACCATTACGTCCCATGCTTTCCTGGGGCATCAGTGCCAGGTAGAGGAGCAACAGCTGTCTAGCTACCTCCTCCATGCTTTTTTCTATCACCCACACCTGCAGTGGAGCAGAGAGTTTGCAGCTTGCAATAAAGTATAACAATTTGTTTTCAGGGGTCACATGACAGTTTAAGAGACTGAGGCTCACATGAAGGCTTTCTTCGTCCCGCAAGCCAGCAATGGTCTTCAAAATATGCCGTGGGTCTCCACTGCCAATCAGTAAAACATTGACCTCCCCTTTAACTCTTACAGGGCCTAGACACAGAGGGAGTGAGAAAGCATACAGTAGTACACACACATTATACTTCCTTGGCTACGTACCAAACTGTAATACTTGCTTAGTACCAACCAAAATGTCTCTGTCTTGGAAATTAAATTCATAGTCAGATTTTTAGTCTTGTTTACTTTATTACTATTTCTATTACTTTATTCAGATTTTTAAATTATATATAAATCATGTTATTGTCTCATCTTTTAAATGTGTCTTTTGCTATTACCATATTCTTAAAGGTCCAGTGTGTAGGATTTAGTTGCATCTAGTAATCTAGTAATTACTTTAACAGGCCTGTTTAGAGTCAGTGTTTAGTTTGTCTGTTCTGGGCACCTGTAGAAATACAGTGTTTCAACATGGCGGCCTCCATGGCAGAGGACCCTCTCCCACTGTAAAAAAAAAGACTTATGTTCAGGTAATTATTCATGTATGAAAATATAGTTCTGAATATTATATTCCATGCTGTCAAAGCACTTTGTAAACACTGTTTATAAATAAAGTTATCATTATTACTATAAAATACTTACAGGTAATCCTCCATTCAAAACGTGCAATACCGAAGTAACACTTTAAGTGTCAAATATGAAAGTACTCATTATGCAGCCCCCCACCCCCCACAGTGTTTAATTATCATGTTACTGGATCATTATTATAATTGCATTATCATGTAAGTGGTGCTCAACTGTGGTGGAGGTGACGCACAGATTTGAGCTCCTGCATATATCTTACTGTTGTGCAGTTAATGCATCATATTCTATAAACAATTCACATGTTTTGTATGTAAATCTTAAAGTAATAAATGAGGCATTAAATGACTACACTCAAGTACAAATACGTCAAAGTACTGAGGTGCAAAATGTACTCCGTTACTTTTCATCACTTAAACCATGTATGCTCTGACGCACGTATCCTCTCGTGCTCTCCCTCACCCATACTCAGCAGGTCGCGTGCAGGACTGAAGCCCCACCAGGTGATGCAGCCCGCGCCCTCAGACACCCGTCCGGCACTCATCCTGTAATATGACCTAAACAAAGACAAACAGAGGCGTGCACCTGACTGTAAGTCGTTCACGTCAACCAGCAGAGGTTATATTAACGTTTTGACAGAGTTGTCACGACGTTCGTCTGAGTTAAGCTAAGCTAAGCTAGCTTAGCACGGAGGTTACTTGGTCGAAAGAGAATGTTAGCTTATCAAATGAAGCTGTTATCCACAGGTACAAACTCTAACTTCACTATGGTGATAAACCTGACATGGACTATGACCAGATACTAACAAATGACACAAAAGTTATGGAAAAACTCACCTTACAAACGGTATAACGTCAGTTAAGCGAAGTTTGCAGGCGTACAGTCTCAGCTGAAAGTTTGAAGTCTGTTGCTAGGCAACAGTTTCTAAATGGTGAAGACGGGCGCCATCTACCGGTAGAGTTTATTGTAGCATACTCCTCCTGTCTTTATTATTAATATGGTGAAACACGGCTGGATAACTGCATTATACACAATACAGAGAATAATTTAATTAATTAATTAATTAATTAATAATTAATTAAATATCAACATCAACTAATACCAACTAACCTATTCAGTTTAAGTATTAGAGTATGAATGAAAGAGAGAGGAGGAAAGAGAGAAAAAGTGGAAAAGTGTGCTTAAGTACTTTAGGTGCATAAAGGAGATGAGTTTAAGGCTGGTCTTTGTTCCTGAACTTACTTAATTTAAAGCTAAGACAGTAAGAGAAGCATTGTAATTATCCGTTGTGGGTTTATTTGCGTTTGCAAAGATACAGAGGCATTTTTCAGCACGACAAAATGAGCAAAAAAGGCTCTACCATGTATTTAGAGTTACCTAACATTTCAGAACACAGAGTAATTCTGAATCCCTCGTTCATGCATCCAAATTTTACTGGGCCCACGAAAGAGCGTACACAAAAGATGCAAGTACAGGTCATATAAGGTAAACAGGGGAAGACGAGGGTCAACCAAATATCAAAAATAGTCTGCGCATCACACACATACACACACACGCACACATACACACCTATCACATTAAAGTATCTTAAACAAAATGAAATACAGAACAAACAGATTGACAAAACATCAGGATTAACAATAAGTAGCGCATCAACAGTATGTGATACACGAACAAGGTGTGACTCTAACGAGGTTTCGCTTTGACTGCAGCATCGACTTCTTCTTCTGGCAGCAGAGTGTGCCACTGGGCTACTGGACGCCTGGGATTGGCAAGCATTTCTGACCAGTGGCGCAGGCCGACTCCCGTAGCTCCATAACCCATGAAGGTCTTTCCAATGGGGTCGTTGCTCCCAAGTTTGTCATAGTCATACACTGTGAGGACAACTTGCACTTTCTGAAAGAAAAAAATAGCGAGATTTCATCAGATCATTTCTCTCTTAATCAATTTAACTTCAAAATGATAATTTATATTAAGACACAGCCGACCTGTATCTGCTCAAAAGGGACATCAAAGCTGAAACTCTCATTGAAGTAAGGATTGAGCGTGTTTTTCTTGACAGTCGTCTTTTTCTTCTTGATCCGTTTCCCATTTTGCTGCAGAACAATCTTCACATATGGATCTTTTGGAAGAGGAAAATAGGGCCTTATAGTTGTGTTTCATGGGGCTGTTTTACTTATAAGACTGAAGTTTCATGATTCTTACTAGGAATATCTGACCGAATGATAATAACTGGCAGGAGGCTTACTTACCCGATAAGCCACCAACATCCATTTTCTTCAGATTCTTTGCCTCCATGATGTTCACTGTCAGTTTTCCAGCAGTGGGTACATACCGTAAAGAAATGCAAATGTCGCCCAGTTTTTCTTGCTGAAAGGAAAATATGGCTCACCATCATGTCCCATCAAATTAAACTGAATGCATCATTTATACATCTTTTTAATAGAAGCGTTCATCTTTGAAATTATTGTTAACTGATGCAAGGTTCAATGGAAATGAAATATCATACCTCCTCCTTCTCACCACTCTCCAAGTCTCTCCATTGTTGCATTGGCTGGCCCAAATCAACACTGTTCATGGGAATCTTTATCTCACCAATCATATCGTGCTTGGAGAAACGATCAAAGTCAAAAACCTGCAGCACCAAAGTCTTTCCGCCCAACTCTGCATACGGTATCTAGAGAGAGAGATAAATATAACGTTGGGATGTACAACAGGTTTTGATTACACGTAACAATATTTTCAAATCCAGATAATAACAAAGAACATAGGGCAACAGGAGACAATTAAAAGCATTGTTTTGGGAGGGATACCTGGACAGATGCCAATCAGGGAATGACAGACTAAAGACGAGGGGAAATAGAGACATAGGCCAAACTTCTGCCTCATGAGGGAAAAAGTGTTATGTCACCAACAACCTGGAACACCAACACAAACAGTGACAGAGACATAAAGACAAAAGAAAGAACAAACAAAACACAGACAACATCAAGATATCAGGCATGTGATACCTTGAAGATGAAAGTCTCATTGAAAACGGGGCATAAATTCTTGCGTTGAACTTTGGTCTCGTACTTCTTCTTTTTATCTGGCAACAAAAAGACTTTGACATAGGGGTCTGACGTCCCCCCCATGTCCATAGCAGCGAGGTCCTGAGCCTGAAGGATACCCACTATAAGCTTCAGAGGAAAGAAGACAAAAGATAAAACAGAATGACCATTGTCATAGAGGGAGTGCACATTTTTTCTGTCGGTTATTTGTTGGGTTGCTATTATAAATATGAACATCTGATAAAAAATGAAAATGATTTTGTTTTCACACAGGACATACCTGGGCGTCTGTGAAGTTGTAGTCCAACGAGAACTCCAGCTTACCCAACTTCTCCTGTTCTTTCTCCTCTTCCTCCCCTTCCTTCTTCTGCTCCCCCTCCTGCAAGATAAAACCATCAGTGCATTGGATTTTCATCATGAAGATCAATCTCAGGTAAGATTATAAAATAAGTGGTAACTGAAAATCACACACCTTCTCCCCAGCCTCTCCTTCACCTTCCTTTTCCTTTCTGCGGCGGCCTGTCTTCCTCTCCCTTACTTTCTTTGGCTTTTTCTTTTTCCCGAAGCATTTTTTGAAAACACAGAAGATGCAGCATCCTACCAAAACCAGGACCACCACAACAATGGCTGCTACTGCCCACATGGGAACTGCAAAAAAAAAAAAGGCGAATATACTATATTACTATACTATACTACTATACTATACGCAAGTATAATGCAAGTATAGTTATTATTGTGGAAACGATGTGTCCTTTACATTCACAGTAGCAGTATGATGTAGACAAGTAGCATGATGTGGAAAAAAATCATATCATAATATCAGATGCAAAAACGTTTGAATCTGATATTAAAGACACCGGATCTTTTAACTTTTATCTGTCGAAGGCTTTGCAATGCGTGTTGGTCTTGCAGGATTTCCAAGAGGAATTAAATCATTCACATTTTTAGATTACAAAGAAAGAGCAAAGAATAATCCACTTTAATAAGTCAATACACTCCAACAATATTATTTAACTTAAACTGCTTTTCCAAAGCTTGGACACAGAACTAAAGAAGTGCATAATAGTGAAATAAAATATGTATGCGTTTGTCACTTCCTTCAACTGAAGATTGGAGGGTTCGTTACAATTTTTAGACACTCGTTTATCTAAGGGCGGTTTGCTGAGCCTGCACATGTCAGCACCACCCTTCACCACAATCTGATAATAACACACTCCCAGCTAGAAGAGGCCCTGTACAACAACAGTCCCCAGCAGTGCAGGTCATCATTAAGTGCCTTACTCAAAGTACCTCAACAGTAGTTGTTAACTGAAGCGAAAACAAGTCTTACCATATTTTCATGGGCAATGACAAATCAAATCAAGTCAAGAATACTCTTTAATCTTTAGGCTAAACTAAACATGCCAACATAAATATGTAATATTCATATATTATAATATTAATTCGGTGAAGGGTTTGTTTCACTCTTTAAAATAATAACAGATGGCATCCTTTAACAAGTAATAGTAATATTATACTAATAGTAATAGTATTGACCAAGCTCTAGAAGTGGCTTACTTGGCAGATGTCCAAGTTCATTCATGAACTTCTCCTTCATGTGGTTGTAATCATGGCCAGGGTGATGTTCTGTATGGGAGTGCTCATGGTGTTCAGTATGGGAGTGCTCGTGATGAACTGGCTCCGTTGCTTCCTCTGGTTCTGGTTCAGACAGCTCTGCAGCCCTCCGGGCCCGAACCCCAGTGCTGACCAACCTCATGTCAGCTGCTAAAACATCAGAATGATGCAGTTATTCCTGTGTTCTCTATCATGCTGGCCCCTACAGTGAGAGAGTAATTCCGATGTCCATGCGTTGCAGAACAGTTCAAGAGCGTAGGACATCTCTAAGCCAGATGCTCAACATGGCTGACCCTAATCCCTCTGTTACTCTCATTTTATCTGTCTTCTTCCCCGCACCATAACAAACACTGACTGCGTTTTTCCCATCCCCATTTTTCTCTCGTCACTATCTCTACACGTAACTGGATTAAACTTTGGCGCTACAACATTAATCCAAAATCCCAGATCCTCAAAGCTTAAATAAATTCGGAGTTGGTCACCTCCCTCAATTTTACTCCTTTGGACAGTTTTCTGGAATGACGACTGTTTATTAAGGTTTTTCAAAGGAAGTCCAGTGGGCTACGGCCAACATTGAGATGAATCCCTTATTTTTTCTTTTTTGTAGTTTTTGTGAATTCACCGTACTCCCCATACTACATATAATTAATAGAGAGAGAGAGAGAGAGAGAGAGAGAGAGAGAGAGAGAGAGAGAGAGAGAGAGAGAGAGAGAGAGAGAGAGAGAATATAATGCACATGAAAATAGCAATCTTATCAGAATTATATAATTTTCTTAAAGGCTATTGTCACTTTTGACTTTAGTTGCAGCAGCTTAAAAAAGGTGCTGAATGGAATTTAGACATTACTGGCATCTGTTTACAATTGCAGGTAAACTGTATACATGCAGACAAATCATTGACATCAAAAGATTTCATAATTTATCATTGAAATTGTCTAAATCTAAATCTTAAATAATCACCCTTAATCATGAAGAGAAATGTTTGAGAGTTGATCGATATTTATCTTACCTGTTGATATGTTCCTTTAATTCCCTCTATGTCGAAATAACTTTTGGAGCAACTTTTAGTTCAAAGTGTATTTCTTCCCGTTGGATCCTTCACAAGCTCATCGTTCCTTCTGTATGCCGCTGAATGACTGGCAGGCTCCCTGCAAGCCTTTCCATCAAGGCTCAAGCATTGGCAAATCACTAGAGCAGTGTTGTGATTTAATCCCCCCCCCCACCCCCCACCCCTCTCAATATTATAATGCTGAAAACACATCTGTTGCTTCATGTCTGACTGAAGATGCACGAAATCTAAGTCACATTTTCTTATATTCCTGCTCCACCGTTAAAATGCTCACACATACTGAATACTTCAAGGCTTCTCCTTGATTAGGAAATGTGACAGTTCATTAGACTGATGAGACATGGCAGTGGTGGTTGTGTTTATCCATTAGAGTGAGGAGATTGTAGTGCATCTGGCCCTTCACTAATCCCTTCAGCATAGCTGCCCTTGCAGTCCACCACCAATCCACTAACGACTTTCACTGAGAGTGGACATAATCAACCATAATCCCCAGGCATGCTGCCGCGTGTTTGCACTGCTACATCTGGAGACGTCAGTAGCTTCTGTCCAACATTTAACAACATCCTCTAATTGTTAACTAACATAGCTTTATAGCATTTATTGGAGGGCTAGAGTACACGGTTACATGATATTCCCCTGTAGTGTATCATCTTGTCAACACATTTTTGTAGGTCAGCTAATTAGCAGAACCTTTTTTTCCCCACTGAGGGCACTGATCTAGCTTCAAAGCAACACTGGTAGAGACCATTTTAATTAAATCCTCATATTGTTTTGTAAACAGTGTTGCATGTTCATGTCATAAAAAAAAAAAACCTATCAAATCTTTTTGTCAGACTAATTCACACTTGCAGCACTCTATCAGTAGATTGTAAAAATAGAACATACGCCTAGCTGTGATGTACTGTGCTGACATAGTTCTGCAAACATGTCATTTACAAAGAAGCAGCCTTTGCATTTTTAACCACAAACCGTCTGTAAACCTAGTGTTAAACATTAAGCTTTTCACCAAACAGTGAGTCAGCAAAGTTCCAACGTTATCTTTACAGTGTTCTATAGGCGCAGACAAGGACCTGTGTGTTCAAATGATATACGTCTTAACAATTGGACAAACAGTTCAAATGGCCATAAAAAAAGAAAGACAAAAGCAAGATGTCAGCATAATCTGACTTTATTTTGCATTTCTGTGATATTCTAAATCATAAACTGTGTGAATAATTTTGTTTTAAGAGGACGCTTTCAACAAATATCTCTGGATGGATTAAACTGGAATGTATATGACACATGATACTTGGTTTAACAGCTTATGGAGTTGGTAGTTTTTAGCACCATATGTGTGAGAAAATTTTTCCACCATGGTTTTCAAGAAAACTTGAGGTATTTTCTGTTATTTTGCTTAGAACTTCTCTCGTGCCATTGCAACAACAAAGAAGCTTGTAGTAAACTGGAAATATTTTTGCAATTTTCTTAATGGAGAAACATACACAGTGTTTTTAGGGGCTGTTGCCCGCTGGGCTCCATGTGCATTTTGAAATTTGGAGCTTGTGCCACTGTGTTGCTGTGACCTTTTACAGAGTGTGTTTATCAAAGAGGTATTCTCCCATCGAGCCGTGTGTCTCGGACGCAGTAATGCGGGTCAGACTGCCAACATAATCGCCCAGCTTCTTGATGGTATCATGGCTGTCGATAAGGAAGTGTTGCTCGAGGAAGTCACACAACTACAAAAAAAGGGAAGACAGAAAATAAATACTCTATAAAAATAGCCAAAGAGGAAATAAATTAGGATGACATGTACTAGACTAAACACCCTCAAATCTTCCTGACGGTAATTTATCTTACATGTTAGTACATATAATATATAACAGTTAAATCTGTCTAACAGCGCCAGACTTACATGAGGGTCAGTGTGGGTTCCTGCTCGGCGGTGCACATCAAGGACACATGTGTTAAGGGACTTCTGGTAGTCCAAGGAAAAGGTCATGGCATCCAAACCACCTGCCCAATTCTCTCTACTTGGTTTCTAAAACAAAAAGTCAATACATGGATAAACACATAAATCAAAAATGCCCCAAAGAGTGGACAATGCATTGACTTACGGCAATGGTCTGAAGCAAAATCCTGCCTCCTCTCATGTTCTGATATTCCAGCAGCTTCGCAGCCTGTTCCCTCTCTTTCACGGAGCGCTCCAGGAAAAAACTAGAGAATTTGGGCAAGGCAACATCATCCCTGTCAAAGTACATCCCCTACAGAGAGGAGAGAAACACTGTGTTAAAGAGTTTACAGGCATACGAAGAAAAAGAGAATTAATTCAAAGAGGAAAAAAATGTTTTATAGATACATAGACACTTTATTGACCCTGAGGGAAATTCAAGCATCCAATAGCAGCTCGAGACACGGCAAACACACAGTAAGCATGCATTAAAATGAACCTACACCACAGTAAACGTGTGTCCAAGTTAAAGTGTAAGATAAATCTGCATTTAAATTAAACCTGTGCAAACAGAACAAAATAGTAAAAAATAGAATAAAACACTAGTCATGCAGGGACATACTGCTGTGGATTAACTTCACTTACCAGAGAAAGGAAGGTGTAGGATGCATTGAGCTTCACGTTGATGAGTTTGTTGATGTCTCCTTCAGTCTCCGCATGGAGGTTTTGTTTCACAACAGACTGCATTTCTAAAAGAAACAGACAGAAAAAAAGGCATTATTGTTACACATAATGTAGATGAAAGCATTACTTACCTAACATACTTCAGACAGATAGGCGTCCTCTTTGTAGCAGGAAAGCAAACATTTCTTACCTTCCCAGCTAACTTGGCTAACAAGCGCTTTTGTTCAGCCACTGAAGTAAGTAAGCTCACTGAAGCACCCCTTTCTGCGGGGCAGCTTATATACAGTCTGTGTTTAACAGCTTCAGTAAAACATAAGCCAGACTGTCGTCATGTTATGATGTGAGTGAACTGAGTTCAAGTGGGCTGTAACTGTGTCTAGCCAGGTGAAGTTTACGCTCACGTTAGCACGTTTTGCCAAATGTCGTCGACGGGTCACCGTCAATAACGCTAATTCAAGCACGGATAACACGGACTCCTTCAAAAGCTTGAGCTCGTCTGCTCGAAACACTTAAAACAACAACGACTAGTTCACGCCATCTTAGCCAGAAAGACAGCTGTTTGACTTAGCTAACGTTAGCATCAGGTAAACATGAGGTAACTTAACAGACGAAGTTACGTTAGCTCAACAGGACTGTGTGCTGTCTGCTAATGTTACGTTGGCTTTTTGTCACTTACTTGGTCTGTGAAGGTAACACTGCTCCACTTTGCCCGTGCTTTAGCTGGCTTTATCGTGTTTACACACGAGGAAACGGCGAGCCTCCCCCCGTGCTAACCTGCTTAGCTCGATTTGTGTGTTGTTTATCGTCTCTGTGCATCTGTACTGCCACCTCTCGGACGTATGGCATGCTACACCATGTGAGTGCTGAACACTGAAGCCGTGTATTGTATGCCCAACCCAACCCAAACAAATACAATGTATTATACCAGCTAATTGTTTTTATGTGAGTTGACATGGTAAAGACACAGTAGTTGGTAAGCACATGAGTCATTGCATCAAAGCCAGCATATGTGTGTGAGCATGTAGGGTTTAAAGAAGAGGCAGGAGTGGGTCTATGAGAGGAGACAGGTGGCACACTTACAGCACATATCTGCTGCAATATGTGGAAAGTCTGGGGGAGGGAGGGACCAGACAAAGAGGAACTGAAACAGTAATAAATATCACAGATGAAGCTTCTCAGTAACTCTTGGGCATCCTGGAAATGGCATACATGCTGGGTCAACAGTACCCTTATTACTATTTTTTCCCCCAGATTATTACTATGAGCCTTTATTTCTGTGTAATTATTACTTTGTCTCCAGTGTTATTTTGTTTTAGAGGATTTAAATTTATTGCATTAACGGGCTGCTCCCAGACCTTAAGGAGGGGGCCTGTTTATTAGGAACTGCCAGATGTATTGGATACGGGGTTTGTTTGTTACCCAACATTGCCCCTCATGAAGCCTGTCCTAGCAGGGCATCCTCAGTCGGTAACCACCTCAGTTATTAACAACAATAGAAATAATATAAATGTGTTTTAGAGATGTTCCGATGCAATTTTTGTCCCTCCTGATACCGATTCCGATACTTGTGCTGTCGGTATCGGCCGATGCCAAGGACCGATCTGACACGTTATAAAAAAAAAATATCATGCCTGCATGACTGAGATATGATTATCACTGTGGTAAGGCCTGGCTCATTTATTTTTAAACAGAACAGTATAAAAACAGTAGTGCAAATGCAATTTGAATAAATAAGTCTAGGAATAATTATCAAAAAATAAATAAATAAAGTGCAGCCACAATATTTTTAAATACAGTTGAACAGTATAAAAACAGTACTGCTCCAAGCCTCATGTCAACTCGTCCCTCTAAAACAGCAGGCTGCAGGTTGCAGCACAGCGCCACTGTTTTAAGAGCGAAGGAGAACTGTGCCAGAGCCTAACGGAGCTAACCAGTAAACAGATTACTAATTTAATAAATTAAGTGGTATCGGATCGGTGCCTGGACTCCAGTAGTTGCCGATACCGATCCCAGCATTTTCGGCAGGAGCAATTTCCGATACTGGTATCGGAATCAGAACAACTCTAAATTGTGTTTGTTTAGTTGTATCAGTTTTATGACAGCAACAACACAGATAATTAAATAATAATATAATAATAATAATGATGATGATAATGTATTCAGATGTAGGTGTAGATATTGCTGCAGTTGTGTATTTAGGTGTTGATGTATGTGTAAATGTGTTCAAGCTGAGGTTGGTAGTCAGGCAAAAAGAGTCAAGAGTAATGCAAACAGGTTACATGAAGTTAAAGAGAGATAACTAAGAAGGATGAGTGTGGATCTGTTGTGTTGTTGGCAGTCTTAGTCATAAGATAGATGAAGTTGTAGCAATGGCCAGTCCCACAGCATCACCTGCAACTCATAGTCACGTTTTATGTATGTGCACAAACATGTATGTGCTGTAAGAGTATTTTTTATAGCCATAAGTTTCAGTGACACCAAAGTAATTAGAGCAATCAATTTTGTTTTGAAGTTTTGAAGCAAGCAAAGTCAGGAGAGAGCTACATTTCTTTTCCCGACATCTGGTGACATTGAAAATTGTTTAGCCAACCACCATAACAGATGTTAGTATAAACTTGGTTTGTATGAATTATGCACATTGTTGAATGTGAATTTAACTTTCGACTGCAGGTTGTAAAACGCTATAATAAGGACATTATTATGAGAACTGGTGCCAGACATCATTACATATAACATGACTGTCGAATGAATATGCTTTTTAAAACAAACACTGCTTGTGCTTTATATCTTATACGGAAGCTCATTATAGATGTTCTGCTTGTGACATCATATAATGTTCAATTATTGGGGGAAAGGATGATAATTATGATGACTAACTTCCTCCCCATGTTTCCCCATTGAACAACGTTTTCTTTGATGAAACTGCATTTCTATTGCATGCTGCACCGTAATGTGACCATAAACACTGTTGTGACTTCATGTTCTGCTAAAAGGTGTTGGTGATATCTGTTTTCAGTTCCCCATAGAGATCTCACAGCAGGCAGCTATAAATAACACAGCCTTGAAAGACAGTGCGAAGAAAGCAAAAGCAAATGTACTAATCCATGAAATCAGCCCAGACACATTGGTGATTTGAACTAAGAAATCCTTAACACAATGATTTTAAATTAAAACGTATGTGTGTGGCTCTGAATATAAAAGTGCACAGGCTGTCATAAACATAAAACACCAATGGTAATCATACAGCAGATATAAAGCAGTTTCCACTAATAAACATGTAAAAAGGGCATACTTTGACCGTTAATAAGGAAGTAACAGGCGGGGCAAAGGTCTCTGTGGTTGTCAGGCCAAAAAGGAGAAGCAGCAATATACGGAGTCACTTGCCAATATGACAGGGTTACAGAAGGAGGACATGGTAAAGAATTAAAAGTCAACACGAGTGGAATTCAGTTAACATTGGACTTTATCAGCCTGAAGTCTTGTTGTCTTTGTCAACACATCAGCACCAGTGCTGAAAACAGCAAGTTCATTACAGAGACAACGAAGGAATTTAAGAAGTTAGTAGTATGAGTGTAGCTTAACAATTTGCAGCAGCGATGAAGCCTCCATATTTCAAAACCACCGCAGTCTGCTTGCTGTTGTGTGTCTTCCTGCTTCGGGTAAGTTTTTTCTTTACCTTCAGCTCTGATGGCGATCAGATAGTGAACCTTTGTTCAAAAGGTTACCTCAACAAAAGGAAACGGTAGCGTCAAAACCACAGCGAACCACACAAAGTTTTAATGCACGATAACAAAGTTTAGACAGTAAAATTACATTTACAGAAAACAAGAGGACTTGCACAATTTAAGAATGGACTTTTTCATATGTTGAAATATCTTTTCTTTCTTTCTTGGCAACAGTAATCTATTTGCACTCACTTCCTCACATCACCGTAGAATGAGGAAATAACTTGATATAAAACATTAAGAGAGCTGTACCTCTAACCTTCATATTGTTTATTGTATAATTTTAGACAAGCTGGTGTAACTGAAAATTGATTTGTATAATAGTCTTTATCCCTTAATAGTTATGTGATTTTGAATTTTATGATACGATAGAAAATGTAGCCCATAGAAGATATCCTATAATTATTGTGTACACATATCTGTATTTAATGAAAGTTATTTACAATATTTCAAGAGTGTATTTTAGATGTTGCGCATGGTGTAGATTTGTAGGTAAATGTACAAAATGCTAACAGTCTCTGGGGCATAATTTGGATGTGTCATCCCTGATGTCGAGGTTCCTGCTGCCTCAAAATGTTTTTGTAGAAATCTTTTTGTTCAACTAGAACAGTTCTAAAGAGATTCATCCTCCCTGTCAAGCTGTCCGCAGTGTGTTAGATACTATAGCAATAGTATTAGTTATGTAACTTGTGCTTTTTTGCTTTGGGATACTCTGACATTACATTAGACTTCTTTTATATATTTTAAACATTTAAACACTGACTTCTATCCTGTTTCAGTGGATAGGAGGTGACACAGTCTCTAACGCCACCACAACAACACCAGTAACCACTCTGCTGTCAAAAGGTTTAAAAACAAAATCACGTAAGTTTGAGGCACCTTTGATATTTTTATATGTTTTTGATTACGATATACAAATTGTCTTGACAAATTGCTGCATTACAATGTGGTTAAAACTCATTCATCCGTAAAATAAAACAAGCACTATATGCTTAAGTACAATGTAATAGAGAGAAATGTCACTGCAGCAGCGCGAGATATAAATGTGACAGAAACAATTGAGGGACTCACAAGTGGGACTAAATACACCTTCACTCTCTACACTGTGTTTAAATATGCTAAAAACAGTGGACTAAACCTAGGTATAAGTTTTAGCAACATTTTTAAATTTTACTGTGGCTGATAAAATAATGGAATTTAGAGCAGCTTATTTGTTTTAAGATTCACTAAATGTAACATTTTCTGAGAGATTTCCTGTCATGTCCTTTCACATTCTAGCTCCTACTAATGTCAAGGTCTTCAAATCAATTGGACAAAATGAGACCAGCATAACTCTGCAGTGGGGCAGAGTGGGAAAGTTCCTCAACTATGTGCTTAAGTACAATGGAATAGAGAGAAATGTCACTGCATCAGCAGAAGATGTAAATGTGACAGAAACAATTGAGAGACTCCACAAGTGGGACTGAATACACCTTCACTCTCTACACTGTGTTGAAGATGTCAGAAGCAGCGAGTAAACGTCGCTGTATTCACAGGTAAAGATGCTTTTCTCCTGATCTACAGTAGGGTGTACAACAAGCAAGGACAGAGCTCTGTAACAATATCTTCGTTAAAGTTTTAGTAACAAATAAATGCTCACAATATGTTTTAATGTGGTTGAGAAAATAATGAAATTCAGTGCAACTTGTGTGTTTAAAAAAGATCCACCAAATGTAACATTTTCTGAGAGATTTGTGTCTTTAAATCAAATTTTGTTACAGTTTTATTCCCATGTCTTTTATATTCTAGGTATTCCCGACCGCAGTAGGATTCAACCAGTTGATCAAAATGAGACCAGCATAACCCTGCAGTGGGGAAAAGCGGGAAAACTAACACCAAACTAATATACTTACTACAAAGAAGGGAGAGAGATAAATGTCACTGCAGAAAATGAAAAAGTGACACATATAGTCCAGAATCTCACAAGTGGGACTGAATACGACTTCACTCTCTACACTGTGTTTGAAAATGTCAGAAGCAGCGGAGCAAACGTCACTGCTGTCACAGTAAGATGTCTTTTCTCTGGATGGTACAGTGAACATACAACAAGTGGCTCATTCAGTATTCTGAAGCATTTCTAAATTAAGTTTTAGCAACATTTTTAAATGTTGCTATAAACAATAATGGAATATCAGTGCAGCTTATTATTTGATTAAAACAATACACAAAAATGACATTTTATCTGGGTTACTCTGTAATTCTGCTCAATCAAATTTTCTTATCTATGTCTTTTTTACATTGCAGCTCCTCGTGACACAGACACATTCGAAGCCATTGAACAAGACGAGAATAGTATAACTCTGCAGTGGGGAAAAGTGGATGACTTTACAAACTATACACTTACGTATGGTGAAGAAGACATAAATGTCACATCAACAGGAACTAAAAACGTGACAGAAACAATCCGGAATCTCATAAGTGGGACTAAATACACCTTCACTCTCTACACTGTGTTTAAATATGCTAAAAGCAGAGGAGTAATTCTTCCTGCAGTCACAGGTAAGATGCTTTTCTCTGGATGTACAGCGAACATACAACAAGGGCTCAGTCAGCATTCTGTAGCAATTTCTAAAATTAAGTTTTAGAAACATTTTTTGTTTTACTGTGGCTGATAAAATAATGGAATTCAGTGCAGCTTATTTGTTTTAAGATTCACTAAATGTAACATTTTCTGAGAGATTTCCTGTCATGTCCTTTCACATTCTAGCTCCTCCTAATGTCAAGGTCTTCAAATCAATTGGACAAAATGAGACCAGCATAACTCTGCAGTGGGGCAGAGTGGGAAAGTTCCTCAACTATGTGCTTAAGTACAATGGAATAGAGAGAAATGTCACTGCAGCAGCAGAAGATGTTAATGTGACAGAAACAATTGAGGGACTCACAAGTGGGACTGAATACACCTTCACTCTCTACACTGTGTTTGAAGATGTCAGAAGCAGCGGAGCAAGGCTCACTGCTGTCACAGGTAAGATGCTTTTCTCTGGATGTACAGCAAACATACAACAAGGGCTCAGTCAGCATTCTGAAGCAATTTCTAAAATTAAGTTTTAGCAACATTTTTTAAATGTTGCTAATAAAATAATGGAATTCAGTGCAGCTTATTATTTGATTAAAACAATACACAAAAATGACATTTTATCTGGGTTACTCTGTAATTCTGCTCAATCAAATTTTCTTATCTATGTCTTTTTTACATTGCAGCTCCTCGTGACACAGACACATTCGAAGCCATTGAACAAGACGAGAATAGTATAACTCTGCAGTGGGGAAAAGTGGATGACTTTACAAACTATACACTTACGTATGGTGAAGAAGACATAAATGTCACAATCAAACAGGAACTAAAAACGTGACAGAAACAATCCGGAATCTCATAAGTGGGGACTGAATACACCTTCACTCTCTACACGTGTTTTAAATATGCTAAAAGCAGAGGAGTTAATCTTCCTGCAGTCACAGGTAAGATGCTTTTCTCTGGATGTACAGCGGCAACATACAACAAGGGCTCAGTCAGCATTCTGTAGCAATTTCTAAATTAAGTTTTAGAAACATTTTTGTTTTACTGTGGGCTGATAAAATAATATAATTTAGAGCAGCTTATTTGTTTTAAGATTCACTAAATGTAACATTTTCTGAGAGATTTCCTGTCATGTCCTTTCACATTCTAGCTCCTCCTAATGTCATGGTCTTCAAATCAATTGGACAAAATGAGACCAGCATAACTCTGCAGTGGGGCAGAGTGGGAAAGTTCCTCAACTATGTGCTTAAGTACAATGGAATAGAGAGAAATGTCACTGCAGCAGCAGAAGATGTAAATGTGACAGAAACAATTGAGGGACTCACAAGTGGGACTGAATACACCTTCACTCTCTACACTGTGTTTGAAGATGTCAGAAGCAGCGGAGCAAGGCTCACTGCTGTCACAGGTAAGATGCTTTTCTCTGGATGTACAGCAAACATACAACAAGGGCTCAGTCAGCATTCTGAAGCAATTTCTAAAATTAAGTTTTAGCAACATTTTTTAAATGTTGCTAATAAAGTAATGGAATTCTGTGCAGCTTATTATTTGATTAAAACAATACACAAAAATGACATTTTATCTGGGTTACTCTGTAATTCTGCCTCAATCAAATTTTCTTATCTATGTTTGTTTTACATTGCAGCTCCTCGTGACACAGACACATTCGAAGCCATTGAACAAGACGAGAATAGTATAACTCTGCAGTGGGGAAAAGTGGATGACTTTACAAACTATACACTTACGTATGATAAAGAATACATAAATGTCACATCAATGGAAAGTAAAAAAGTGACAGAAACAATCCAGAATCTCACAAGTGGGACTAAATACACCTTCACTCTCTACACTGTGTTTAAATATTGCCTAAAAGCAGAGGAAGTAATTCTTCCTGCAGTCACAGGTAAGATGCTTTTCTCTTGGATGTACAGCGAACATACAACAAGGGCTCAGTCAGCATTCTGTAGCAATTTCTAAAATTAAGTTTTAGAAACATTTTTTGTTTTACTGTGGCTGATAAAATAATATAATTTTAAGAGCAGCTATTTGTTTAAGATTCACTAAATGTAACATTTTCTGAGAGATTTCCTGTCATGTCCTTTCACATTCTAGCTCCTCCTAATGTCAAGGGTCTTCAATCAATGGACAAAATGAGACCAGCATAACTCTGCAGTGGGGCAGAGTGGGAAAGTTCCTCAACTATGTGCTTAAGTACAATGGAATAGAGAAAAATGTCACTGCAGCAGCAGAAGATGTAAATGTGACAGAAACAATTGAGGGACTCACAAGTGGGACTAAATATACCTTCACTCTCTACACTGTGTTTGAAGATGTCAGAAGCAGCGGAGTAAACATCGCTGTATTCACGGGTAAGATGCTTTTCTCCTGATCTACAGTAGGTGTACAACAAGCCAGGACAGAGCTCTGTAAAAATATCTTCTTCAAAGTTTTAGTAACAAATAAATGCTCACAATATGTTTTAATGTGGTTGATAAAATAATGGAATTCAGTGCAACTTGTGTGTTTAAAAAGATCCACCAAATGTAACATTTTCTGAGAGATTTTGTGTCTTTAAATCAAATTTTGTTCAGTTTATTTCCCATGTCTTTTTATATTCTAGGTATTCCCGACGCAGTAGGATTCAAATCAGTTGATCAAAATGAGACCAGCATAACCCTGCAGTGGGGAAAAGTGGGAAACTACACAGACTATATACTTACATACAAAGAAGGAGGAGAGATAAATGTCACTGCAGAAAATGAAAAAGTGACACATATAGTCCAGAATCTCACAAGTGGGACTGAATACGACTTCACTCTCTACACTGTGTTTGAAAATGACAAAAGCAGCGGAGCAAGGCTCACTGCCGTCACAGGTAAGATGCTTTTCTCTGGATGTACAGTGAACATACAACAAGGGCTCAGTCAGCATTCTGTAGCAATTTCTAAAATTAAGTTTTAGCAACATTTATTGTTTTCTTTTGTTTGAATTCCGTGCAGCTTATTATTTGATTAAAACAATACACAAAAATGACATTTTATCTGGGTTACTCTGTAATTCTGTTCAATTAAATTTGTTTTAAATGTCTTGTACATTGCAGCTCCTCGTGACACAGACGCATTCGAAGCCATTGAACAAGATGAGAATAGTATAACTCTGCAGTGGGGAAAAGTGGATGACTTTACAAACTATACACTTACGTATGGTGAAGAAGACATAAAAGTCACATCAACAGGAACTAAAAACGTGACAGAAACAATCCGGAATCTCACAAGTGGGACTGAATACACCTTCACTCTCTACACTGTGTTTAAATATGCTAAAAGCAGAGGAGTAATTCTTCCTGCAGTCACAGGTAAGATGCTTTCTCCTGATCTACAAGTAGATGTACAACAAGCCAGGACAGAATTTAAAGGGTCCCAGTAAACACAATGGAATCAATGCAACAATGCAATCAAGTTATTTTGTTTGAAAAGAAAATGCAGAAAACCATAACATTTTGAATTAAATTTTGTGACTGTTTCTCCTTCATGTTTTCTTCACATTCTAGCTCCGCGTAACACAGCAGAGTTCAAATTAATTACACAAAGTGATACCAGCATTACTCTGCAGTGGGTAAAAGTGGCTCACTTCACAACCTATGCAATTCAGTACGAAGAAAAAGGTGGAAAGTGTCACTGCATCAGTGGGAGATGAAGTGACATATCCAATCCAGGGACTCGCAAGTGGGACTAAATACACCTTCTTTCTCTACACTGTGTTTAAAAATGTCAGAAGCAGTGGAGTAAACCTCACTGCAGTCACAGGTAAGATGCTTTTCTCTTGATCTACAGTAAAACCTGTAACCAAAGTCAGGGACAGAGAGCTATGTAACAATATCTAATTTAAAGTTTTAGTAACAAAGAGGTATTGCCTTTTGACTCTGGCTGGTAAAATATCAAAATGAGTACAACTTATCATTTATTTGAAAAGAAAATGCACAAAACATAATATTTTAAATTATTTTTGTGACAGTTCCTTAATCATGTTTCTTCACATTGTAGCTCCTCGTAACACAGGAAAGTTTGAAGCAGTTGGGACAAAATGAGACCAGTATAACTCTGAGTGGGAAAAAGTGGATAACATCAACTAACTAATATACTTAAGTATGAAGAAAAGAGATAAATGTTCACTGCAGACACTCTGACGGAAACAATCGAGAGACTCCAAATTGGGAACTCACATTACACATTCAATTTCCTACACTGTGTTTGAAAATGTGAAAAGCAGTGGAAAAAAACCTCATTGCAGCACTGGTAAGATGCTTTTCTCCTGATCCTGCAGAAGGTGTACAAGAGCAATATCTAATCGAAAGATTTAATAATATTTTCTGGTGTTGTTAATCTAATATGACTTCAGGACCTTTTCTTTCTACGTAGGCTGTCACTTATACTTTAAAGTTCTTTCCAGAGTAATAACTCATTTGCAAATTGATTCATGGTTTGTTGTGTGATTTTAAGGTGCACATCCAATTAAGTTGCAATTTAATTGTGAGTGACTCCCCCTCCCTCTTTTCATCAGTTTTCCCTCAATGGTGACTTTCGTCAATGTGACTGAATGCTCTGCAACTCAAATAACCCTGAAGTGGAATGTGGATGTGGATAAAGACTGGAGCTACCGTCTTCATATTAATGGGAAGGATTCTGACATTCACTCAGACAGTTCCACGAATGTTATCACATATTCAGCCTCACCTCTTGAGCCTGGAACCAGTTATCCATTCAGGGTGACCACAAGGTTCTTTGGACACAACAGCAGAGTTTATAACAACTTTGCAGTAACAGGTATATACAGAACTGTTGTCAGTAGATACAACAAATGATTCTGGTAAACTTGAGTTTGTATTTTTCATTGAATTATGTGCTAAAAACCATCAAATTAACCATTTGTCTGCAATTATTCTCTCATTCATTTCAGCCATAAACTGTGCCAGCATACCCTGGCATGTTACTAACTCATCGATCCAAGGAATGGTCAAGGCTGATTACGAATGCAACAGCCAGTAATAAATCACACACTCATGTCAGTCCTGGAGGGAGTGATTTACAAGTGTTATTCACTGGCCTTTACCCTGGTGAAACCTACGACTTGTTTTTTAAGTATGACAACCATTCTACATGTGTTCCAAAGTGTAGCAGCCAGGTGACAACCAGTAAGTACAAACTTTCTACGTGAACTCAATATTTGTCTGCACTTCCAACAAAAATAATATGAAGTACTAACAATAATTATTTTCTCTGTCTCTATCTTAAGAATAAAGATTTTAAATATTTAAACCATAACAGTAGTGGAAGGTGCACAGCACCTTCATCTGATTAATTTAGGTTGTTTGTTCACTTTAGGAATACAACCAAATTATCAGTGTTATTGATAGATTAATCACTGTGTCTGTAAAAAATGAAAAAAAGTAAAAATGCGAGTCTCAGCTGGAATATTAGGCAGTTATCATGATAGTTTTAAATAAGTTTCTGTGGAGTGACTAATTGTTGGATGGAAACAATAGAAATAAAGGGCTAATTTAATTGTAGTTTTTAAAAAGAGGAGATTTTAAATGATGTGTCATTTTCAAGAAATCTGTGTATTAGTATGGAAGTGCAATGTAAGGCTTGTGTCTTATTGTTTTCGTACAGTAAAGGTATCTTTGTATTTTTGTTTTACTTAGTTCCTCCAAATTTAAACGCTCACTGTGAGAACTGGGACTCTGGCTATTCCCTCTATATTGAATGGAATAATCCGGATGGTGGTGTGGACTGCAGTCGAGGTGAACGTGACTGGGAAAACCACTGTGAAGAAGGTGTGGAACAGCATGCTCGTACTACCTGGATTCCGCCTGCCAAAAATATGAGGGTGTCTCTAGCTTCAATGTCTGGGCGCCTAAGGAGTGAACCAATTGTTTTTTGGTGTCCTACTGATGCAAGGGTGAGTATGTGTCTCTATCTTAAACAATATAGTCAAAATTTTCCCTCATTATTCCACCGTTTTGCATCAGTTATATGACTTGCTTGTTGTTGGTTTTGGTTCTTTGAATTTTCAGCTTTGTCTTACATTACAAGTTTACACTAGTGGGAAAGTAAAGATATAGATGCAATGCAAATAGGGACAACTCTGTTCAGTACCTACTTTATGTTACACATAATTTTAATCCAGATTGTAATCCTTGTAGGAGTCATTGCAGGGTCAGTATGTGCTGTGCTACTCTTTGTTGCCTTGGTCTGTCTGGTTGTCATCTTTTTGCTCAAAAGACCAGATATTATCAGGTTGGTACTGCCTCATTTACTACAGTCATGTTATCTACCTGAAATATACTCAGTGTCAGTTAGTGAACCTTTTTGCTTCTTTCCTACAGCAGAAAAAAGTCCTTCATTAGTGGTTCCAAACAGGCTAATAAAAAGTCCAAGTAAGTATGTGTTTCCCTTCAAGGTAATTCCATGGTCAGTCGTCTACAATGTGGTAAACAAGTTGAAGGTCTTGTATAATGAGGTTCATTTAAAAGAGAATATAAATACATTATGACTATGATTAATAAATCTAAATTCTGTAATATTTATGTATGCCGATCCTCTTACATATCATTAGGTATACAAGGTGCACAAATTCTATTTAAATTGTTTTGTTATATTTTTTTCAGAGCTATTTCTGTCGCACAGTTCCCAGACCACTTCCACCAACTAAGTGGGGACGAGAACAGGGGATTCAGCCAGGAATATGAGGTGATAATTAATGTGTTTTGTTTTTCTATGTCTTCCTATTTTGCATAAGGACTGTAAAACTGTGCATATTAGCTATTTGTTTTCTGTTGGACCTTTCTCTGAATCCGCGTGTTATCTGCCAACTGTCATGCAGAGCCTCAGTACCGTTGGCACGGATCAGACAAGAAAAGAAGCGGAGCGACTTGACAACAAACCGAGGAACCGGTTTCAACAATGTCCTGCCATGTAAGCCTGTCTTCTCTTAAACCGCTCTCACAAGTAAATAGAGACGCATGAAAGATCTACTGACTTATTCGAGGCATGATTGTTTGTGGTGCACTTATCGCACTTAAAACCAACTTCTGTTTTCTCACCTTAGATGACTGGGTGTCGGGTGAAGCTAACTACCTCAAATATCCCAATGAGACCTCCGACTACATTAATGCCAATTAATGCCAGTAGGTGTTAGTTGATATTGACAAGCATTTCTGGAGTGAACTTGCCTCAATTGCAAACAAAGGGTTGCTTAAAACATCTGTACAGTCACATTCATTTGAAGTCTAGCAATTTATGATGACTATGTTCGATTGTATGATTTCAACATATGCAGGACATATAAAATCTAGAGAGTGTAGATACTAATTTTGACATTTGCTTCTCAGGGTTTATAACAGCAGCAGTAGAGTACATTGCAGCTCAGGGTCCTCTGCCCGCCACGGTCTCAATGATTTCTGGAGGATGATTTGGGAGCAAAAGTTAAAGGAATCGCCATGGTAACCAATTGCACTGAAGGAGGAAGGGTGAGGACGTAGTTTTGAGTCTTTTATTGGTCAGATTTTAAGGACATTGCTAACTTTGTTTGGTCTCCTTAAAGAACTACAGATGTGGTTGGTTGACAACTATTTCTTCTTGATGACAACTGTTTTCTCTTTCTAGACTAAGTGTGAACAATACTGGCCGGCAGACAGGGAGCCTCGTCTTTATGGAAACCTGACGGTCACCGTGAAATCGGAGCAGCAAGAGGCCTACTGGACGTTGAGGGAATTTAGAGTGAACACACGTACGAAAATCTCCTAAAATCTTTACGCGTAACTTAAACTAAATAGCTTTATGAATGAAAAACATGACTGCTGTATGCAAACATGAATTTTACTGTAAATGTCATAAAAGAGCCTGCTTGATGATTTTAGGTTAACCATTATGTCTATGTGCATCTTCACAGAGAGTAGTACCAACCTCAGAGGAGCGCACAGTGAAACATTTTCATTTCACTGCCTGGCCTGATCACGGCGTCCACAGGGCACAGAATTCCTGATCCACTCAGAGGATTGGTGAGACATCACATACAGACAGAAGGGACTGGAGCACCGACTGTGGTTCACTGCAGTTACAGAATGAGTACTTGTCTGGAGGGTGACCTACGCCATTTGTTGGGCATGTTTATATGAAAGCCACCCACAGTTAAGAAAAAAAAAACAAAGGTCAACTGAATAGCTTACTGCAGTAATATTTATAATGTAATAATCCAGAGTCCATGATAATCATCATACCTGCGCGCTAACTGCTTAACTATCTCTGTGTCCCTCTCAGTGCTGGAGTGGGGAGGACGGGCACTCTCATTGCTTTGGATGTGTTGCTGCAGCAGCTAGACAAAGAACAAGCAGTGGACATCAACTCCTTTGTGCACAAGATGAGACTGAGTCGGCCATTAATGGTGCAAACAGAGGTAAGACTCATCGTTTTAAGTTCCTTCCAGACTGTGCAACTTCTTCTTTTCTTAGTTTCCTACAGCTGGTGATACTGCACAAGCACTAACACTATAGCATATGGAAGTTATGTTTACATTTCCATATAGTTGTACATTTTGGGTCAAAATGGGTCTAAATTTGTATTTTTGTCTTTCCCATTTTAACTTTTACACATGTATCTGTCTGCATATTTACCATAAGTAGACACGTTGAAATGTTTGCAAGTCCTTGTATGAAGATCTCAGTAACTGTGAAGTGAATACATTATTATGTGTTAAAAAAAAAAAAAAAAACTTGACACTTTAAATATTTACAGTGTGCAGTTCATTGCGTTAAATTAATTAACCCTGTGGCTCTACCGCATACAAGGAAGTGGCAGGCGGAATATGATGTCGACATACGCATTTAGCATCCAGTTTTGAAATGACAGTTTTTTTTTTAAATTGTGGTTTATTTCTTTTCAGTCGCAGTACGTCTTCCTGCACCAGTGTGTCATGGACAGTCTGCAGCAGAATAAGAACACTGAAGACAACATATATGAGAATGCAGACATGATATACGCCAATGCCACTGCACTCCGAGAGTTTCACAGAAATGCCTGAAACCGTCAGCCCAGCAGTCAGTCTCTTGTGCACTTTCTAAAAACGTCTATAGTTTGTTATTCAACTGTAAATATCAAAGAAATATAAGAAATAAGTATGTGAGTAAATATCTATTTTCTATATATATCTACTGTACATGGAAAAACAAGTTTATTTAACTTAATCTTTTCTTCCTCTCATTTGTCAATGTATACATTTTTTGCCATGATTATTAATATGTGGAAGCAGCACTGATAATGATAGGGTGTTTTCAAATTACTTTAAGAAACAATCATAAATGATAAACACAATTTTCTATTTATATAAGAAATAAAAGGTTTTTATTGACAAACATATCTGAGTCCGTTTTAACAAAGTCTGCAAATGAGACCGAAAAAAACTGTCATGTTAGTATCAAAATGACAAAGACGAGCAACTCGTCTCACACTTGTATTATAAGCTGTGGGTTACAGCGTCTTTCTTGTGCAGATAACACATCGACTCTGCTCACACATCCTCCTCTGTGATGTCTGCACTTGGCGCGTCCTCGCTACTGGCAGCAACAGAAAAGTTACCATCAATGAGTTCTTGTCTGGCTTTAAGGGCCTCATTATTGATCTCTACTGGTACTGAAGGCCTCTTGCCTGGATGCAGGGGCTCAATCTTACCAGCTACGGGCGGGGGAGGGACGGAAAACTTTTTAGCGATGTTGTGAAGTACGCTGCACGCCTTGATAACGTTTGACTTTTTGTCCAAAGAGCCTTCTTGTGCATAACCAAGTTGCATCAAACACCTGAAACGCCTCTTCATGGAGCCGAGCGTTGTCCGCATAACGTTGTGGATCTTTGCGTGGGCCTCGTTGAAGCGGACCTCGTTGTCATGTGCAGGTTCTGACACTGGGGTCAAGACATGTTTGCTCAAGTTGTAGCCTTTACCACCTTTAAGAACGAGACGAGAATATCAGTTTGACATCATAACTGAGTAATAAAGTTCACTCTTGACTTTGGAAACTGTCATTTTACAAACGTTTTCCAGAGATTTCAACCACATATCATGGTCTTCCTCAGCAGTTTGCTCACTTGCCATGATAACTGAGCAAACTAACCTAACATGGACTTGTTTGATATGTGGTTGAACATCCTGGAAAAGGTTAGTAAGTGGGCCTTGAGTTTAGATTTATTATGGTCAAAATTGAGTATTATTTTTAAAGAAATGCGCTCATGGGTGCCATGAAGTCAGAAGATACAATAACAGTGTTTTATGTGTGATGGGTCTGGTCAGGTCACCATTGACACTTATGATCAAATGGGTCTCTCCCATTCCCAGTTTCCTTTTGACTATCTTTGTTTATATAGACTGCACACAGTATATCTTACCAATAACCCAATAAGGTCCGTGCAGTTCCTCCTCCATCTCCCTTCCTTTGAAAGACGAGTCCCACATTTCCTGCTCAAACGTGCTGCCCACACAACACTTTTCCACACTCAGTATGTTGCCGTCAATGTCACATATGATCTGACTCACGACCGATGTGTAACACAGAGTGTTGATAAAAGACCTAAACGTGTCCTTCTCATACGGAGAGGCTCTGATCTTGAAGTGAGCTGGAGCCAGGATGCCCAGCACGTTGGGGATCCCACAGAACTTCTGGATCTTGAAGGCGACATTAGCTTTGGCTTCCCGGATTAGTGGGAACGAGATGAACTGATCGGACATCCCCGCGATGACCCCGGACACAGTGTTTATGACCACGGGGCAGTCGGACCGGCACAGTCCGACTCTCTCCAGGATGGCGGTGGAGCAGATTCCATGTGCGTAATAGTTCAGCGTCACCATGACCATGGCATCTACAGACAGTGGAGGTTTCTTCAGAGCGACTTTCTTCATGCGGATGCGCACCGAGTCCGCGATGAAGGCGATGCAGGGTCTGGTGAGGTGGAAAGCCTGGTACAAAGCCTCGTCGTCAAGCTCGTCGAAAAAGCTCGGAGCGTCATGGTCCGCTGCGCCATGTCCGAGGAGGAGCTCTTCCTGGATAACGAGCCACACCGGCAGAGCGAAGGCCATTTACTACTGCGGTGCTTTCAAATCAAAGATTACTGCATGGATTACCAAGAAACACTTCCATATGAGGAACACTGGGAAGTGTTGTGGATGCACTGTTTTCTTCTTTGAGGTTTACGCAGTGCGCATTGTTCGCTATCGACACCCAGTGGACAGGAATAAAAACTACAAACGAAAAAAAAACAAACATGCAACACTGTCAGATATAACGGCTGCACACTGTATATACACACTTGCAAATTATAAACACATAATACATCATCATCATGTGCAAAGCAGACTGATTCAGGTCCTTTAATGTGCTGCAGATGTTTGCAACAACCGACAGAAGTATCAGAGACACCAAAAAAACTGAATGCACCGATCAAGAAGGCTGGCTCTGTGTTTTTTGTTAAAAAGAAAAAAGAAAGAGAGAGAGAGAGAGAGAGAGAGAGAGAGAGAGATGCTCAAGAAGCTGCTCAACATGATGGACAATAACTCACATCCACTACATGCCCTCCTGTTCCTGAGTCAGAGACTCTTGCAGCTCCACTGTAAAAAGGACTGCTACAGGAAGTCACGACTGCCATTACACTTTCTAATGACTGAGTGTAAAAGGAAAACCATACTACATACCACAAATATATTAGATATATTATTATTATACCCTGGCAGGTTTAATTATAGCCTTGTTTGTGCATGTGCAGATACATTTTTTTTTTAGATGTTATGACAACAGTCTGTGTCAACTCCTGGTTATTTTTGTACAGAGAACTTCTAGACTAGGAAGTACTGATTTCCCCTCTCTGTAAAAATGATTACATAAATAGAAGGAACCATAAACTAAAAATAAAAAATACATTAAGTCTTTGATCTAGTTGTGAAAATCTTGTCTAGATTTTCTCTTAATGTCGGAAGTTTAAATCAGGATATTTCAATATTTCATTTGTTTCCTATATACAGATATACACATCAGTACATAGAGATATCAGGGATGATTTGATATATAATAGTGCTGTTATTGCACAAAAATAAACAAATATACATGTAAAAAGTATGACATTTATTCAATATAATCATATGCTACCCTTTTCATCCAGTGTACAAGATGCTTTGATAGTGTGTTAGTTTGTTCACATATCAATGTTATTAATTTGCACACAGGACACGACACGTGTAAAGTATCAGAAAAAGTCACTTCATTCAGTAAATCTCTGCCCCCGTGTTCAGTGTTCCTGTACAGATACATAAATAATAAAATATTCTTTTATAAACAAAGGGTGAACAGCAATATCTGATATAAATATATATCCTCAGCCGATACACTTCCACTCTGCCCCAAGCCAACATCAGTTTCTGCTTTTTATTGCTTGGGGTGACAAATAGAACATTTTGTTGACTTCACTAATGGAAACATCTTTGAGTCTGGGAATTCCCCCGTTGTGGCAGCTGCTGGTCCCCTGCGCTTGGGCGTACATATCTGCGACAGAAAGGAGACAGTCAAGGGCGTTAGGGTCGGGAAGTTCGGAGCGGCGTAAGAAAATTCTCTTAACATCTGAGCGCTTGACGGTACATTAAAGACATAGACATTGTAGTTGTTGCCACAGAGGTGCACTGACACCTCAGTAGCGGGTCACAGTGGCAGCGTCTTCACCTGTTATGTTGTCCACAGAGTCGAGTGGAGCCGTGTTGTTCATGTTCACCCCAAACAGGATCACCAAACTGATCGTCAATGCAACCAGTAGATAGATTGGCACAGCAAGGGCCCAATACCTACACAAGCCAAAGTGTTGAAGTTACCTTTTCACAAGATTTGAATATAATACGTGTATTAACAGTCAAAAGAGGGAACTTGTTACTGGATAATGGATAATTACTGCCATGATCATTTTCTGCTTACTTCTGAGGCCAGTAAGTGAGTCCTATTGAATGAAGCCACTCCTCTGGTACAAATGCCCACAGACAATACAGAACTGTGAAGAGAACAAAGGAAAGCAGATGTTGTTATTTGCAGATCTTGTTATTTCTCTACACCTAAATATCTTTTCACCGCACAATAAAACTCTCTCCACAAAGACCTGTTTCACTTGTTTATTGCTGCGTTGAATACAATATTAAGGGTCGGTTATGTAGCTGAATGGGAACATGTCGGTCTCGTATCTTTGTTTGGAAATTGCTTCAGAAAAGACGTGGTGCTGTTAAAGTCCCCCCTGATATTTAAGAGAAAAGACACTTAGCCCGATAACATAATGTAAGACAAGGTGTATTTTTTTGGTGGAAGATACATTTTTCTCAGGTTTAGTGAGAGAATCAGCACGATATATTATGGTACATCTTGTCCTGTAATGTAAGTGTGATCTCAGCTAAAACAGTGAGGTGACGCACCACGTTCGTTGTCAGTATTCAGTTGTCCTACTGTTGAAGCGTGCATTAAAGTAACCAAGTTAGCCGTCCCTGAGCTTTTGCTTTACAGGGCCTGAAAAGTAATTCAATTCCATAACATAAATTATAGTTAACACTGAGAGTTAGTATACAAAAGCATAAATTGGAGCCACATTTAATATGTGCTATTGTATCTCATATCTAAATACTTTGGGTTGGATTATGACCTGGGAAGTCAGACCTGATTAAAATAGTACTGAGCCCTGATATGTAATGCAAAGTCAAACGTATAAATATCAGAATATCGTGTGTGTGTGTGTGTGCATAAATACTATATATAAATCTATAGACACAGACAGACACTTGTAGACTGGTGATGGTGCACTGAAATGTGTTATGCACATGAGATTTGTTGGACTGTGCATTTCGAATGGACATCCATTTGAATATTTTATTATTATTGTCGCAATATTTACTTACAGAAGCCAAACTGTGAGCCGAGGAAGAGAACAAACCCATAGATGGCTCTCTCGGGCAGGGGAGAGGGAGAGTTTTCCACCATGACCTGAAACCAAAGAACACATCGAGCCTCAGACACACAGTCAGCTCTGTCAGCTTAGAAATAAAGAAAGAAGTTTTGGTTCATCTGTCAGCTCGTGATCCTCCTCACGACGTACCAGATATTTTACCGTCAACACATCTAAACGGAGCTCCGGTTATTTAACGAGACGTCCACAAAATACAGGACGGCGTCGACGTGCTCATCCGAGATGTCAAATTAATGAAACGTTTGTGTGAAAAGCAAACACAGCTCGTCGATCAACAGCTGATGATATCCGGTCCGATGTCAAACACTTGCAAGAAAAGAAGTTCTGCATTGGGAATAAGAGGCAACACAAAAAGGCATTATTTAAAAAAAAATCCCCACCATATTAATACATTATATAATTTGGAGTGGACACGAAATGAATTCAAATGTTCGCCGTGGACGTTGTATTGTCTGGTTTAGTGACCAACGAGGCTCGCTTATGTCAGGATGCCGTGTTGCTGCCGGAGACATTTGGCTGCTGCACGTCTCGGAAATACACATTTCAGCATGGCTTTGCAGCACCTGAAGTCAAACACCGAGCAAGTTCCCCCACCAGTTCACAACAATATCTGAATAATTCATCTGCGTCAGCGCGGCTACACGGTCAACTTTGTCCGGGGGGGACGTCTCTTCGGACCGGTTCATTCTTAGAACGCTACCCCGAAAACAAGCGCCGAAGTTCGGACGATCCAGCGTGGCTGAGCACGGTTAACAGATTTTTTTCATTTCACCTAAAGTCAGCATAATGTCGAAGGTGAAAGCAAAGAAGGCCGACTCTTCTGCTAACTCAGGACAACCCAAGCCGACAGAGAAAGGTGACACGGTGAGAATGAAGAGAAAACACTGGATGAAGGAGAAGTATAGGAAGAAAAAGCCTCCACCCAAGTACCACCAGAGAGCCAAAGCCCAGCAGACCTTACCTCCAACAGACACCCAGCAGTTCTCCGCCAACTGGAAAAGATTGCAAGAGGTGAGAGAGAAAGTTTGAGCTAAATCTGCACCTTCTCCATCAACTTTACATGCCTCATATGTCTCACCTTCGCAATCTTGCTAAACTTTTCCCAGATGCTGAAGGTCAGCCAGCCGGAGAAGAAGCAGGAGCCCGTGACACCAAAACATCAGAACGGTGCTCTGCAAAAAAAGGGAGCTAAAGAAAATCATTCTAAAAATATTTCCAGGGACGGTAACTGTCCCAGGAAGACAGACACTGAGGAAAAAGTGAAGCACAAAGCGGCTCCTAACAGCGTCCCGAGGGACTCTCAGGTGAACCCGAAGGCTCCGGGTGTCTCAGACAAGAAGACGAGACAGCCTGCTGCTCCAAAAAGGAAAAAGGACGACGGAAAGTCAAACGGCGAGCAAGCAGCCAAGAAGAAGAAGAAGAAGGAGAAGTCGTCGCCGTCTGTGGTTGAAAAGACGAAACCTACAGAGTAAGTATACAGCGATAACTCCTGCCAACATTTAGGTCAAAAGAATTGTGCCTGCTTACTTTATCTTCCCCCGTGCCGCCGTAGAGCGGACCTTTGGTTTGATGACGTAGACCCTGACGACATCGAGGCCACGATCGGAGCAGAGGCAGCAGAGATCATGAGGAAGAAGCAGGGCGTTCAGAAGAGCAAGGACACGGAGAGCGCCCTGGTGAAGGAGAAAGCGTTTGAGGGGTAGTGAGGACAGAGTCCCACAGATATGCTTCAAGAGAGATCGTGCCATATTGTCATATAATGACAGCTGCATGTTCCAAAAAAAATGGACAAAGATAAGCTGGTTAATTGCTAAAAGATGAGAAAAGTCTCATGATTGGATATGAAAGGAGCATCCGCCAACGGCTCCTCAGGCCCGGTAGTGACGACTGTCCTTCTCTTATCGCCATGTTTGCCGCCATTTGCCAAACGCCAGCCTCACCAAAGCTGTGGGCCATTGAGCTGCGAGATGGTGGGAGTCGGTCCTGACGGAGAGGACAGCATCTTGGCTCGCGTGTCCCTCGTGAACCAGTTTGGGAAATGCATCTATGACAAATACGTGAAACCCACAGAGAAGGTGACGGACTACAGGACGGCCGTCAGCGGCATCCGGCCGCAGGACGTCAAAAATGGTGAGTCATGAACCGAAAACAGGTTTGAATTCATTGCTTTAAATTGGGGCGTTTACACCGTGAGTTCTCATCCGTGTCTGCTTCTCTGCAGGGGAGGGGGATTGCGCACAGTGCAGAGGGAGGTTGCTGAGATCCTGCAAGGCAGAATAGTTGTTGGACACGCCATACACAACGACTTGAAGGTAGCCTGGATGTAATGTCTGAGAGGGGATGGGAACAGTTTTTCAAATAGATGTAAACCGTTCTAAACAAAACTTATAAACTCTGTTTCAGATTTTACTCTTGGATCATCCAAAAAAGAAAATCCGGGACACTCAGAAGTACAAACCTTTCAGGAAGCGTGTAAAGGTACTTCAAAAATACTTTTGACAAATCATGTGCTTCCCCCTGAAAGACTCTAAGGAATCCCTGATCCAGTTCTCAGATGCAGTGTCGTACATTATGTGAATATTTTCTTTTTTTAGAGTGGCCGACCCTCGCTGAAAGTCCTCTGTAGAGAAATACTCAACGTTAAGGTCCAGGAGGGGGAACATTCATCCGTAAGTCGTCAGCGCGTCAAACGCAACTCTCACCTCTTGGTTTCAAATGGTGGCTCTGTAAAAACTGAGCCTCTTGGACTGATCTCCCCCTCTCTCTCACACACTGTCTCTCCCAGGTCCAAGATGCCCAGGCCACCATGAGACTGTACACGCTGGTGAAGAAACAATGGGAGGTAGAGATCAAAGCCAGTAGGACGAACAAAGACACGGACCGGAAGAAGGAGAGGAATCCAAAGTTTTCCAAGAACAAGGGCAAGAAGCTCACGTGACTGTGAAATCAAGGCTTCAAGAGGACAGAGTGCCCCCGATTCAGAGCAGACTGAAAGAATCTTTGGTTTGACCTTTGACCTCTTTAAAAGGAGACTCTTTTTATTTTTTTAAAGTAACAGATGTTAAGTAATTCTGTAACCACAACAAACCTTTAGGAACATCAGTGAAAATGAAAGAAAGCTCCTCAGATGGTTTTTGGCTGATTTGAGTGTCAGCTGAGAGATTGTATTTACGTATATCCTTTCCTATCCATTCATTTCCTCCTTTTAAAATCTTTCCAGATAACATTTTGCAATATGTTATTGCCAGAAGTCAGAAGCAATGTTCAACTCATCTCAACATATTTCCTTTAGGAGGGGAGGCACTTGAGACTTGATACGTTTCTCGCAGTTCCTGCGTCATATGAATTGTTGGTTCAGATCTTTGGTCTCTCATGGCTTGGTTGCAATAATCAAATTTGGTTTGACTTAAGAAGTTGTATGTTTTAAGAATTACGAGTAAAACATTTTCTATCTAACTATATTGCAATTATTTATAAGACTCCTCACCAGTGATTCAGTTTTTGTCATCTCTCTTAGATGTTTGCACGCGTGTTTCTCGTAGTTTAACATCATCTCGCTCATGGCGATGGCATCGCTCTTTGGACTGTTGGCTGCCTCATTCATGGCCAGAGTTACACCACAGCATTGTCACCTCTCTGTTCACATCTTTTAACAAACTGTTTTTCCACCAGCATTCTCCGATGAGCCCGTGCTCGAGTTTCACAAGACCATCATAGCCGCAGAGTCTATAAATGTGTGTTTTGTGCTTAAGTTCCAGTGACAGATTTATCCTCCTGTTCTTCACAGCATGTCTGTATGATTTACTGCCCACGTTTGATGGGGAACGTGTCCGTCTCACAGTAGAAATGAAACCTTGGTGAGAAAAGTCCAGGCTCTAAATTAAGTTCTTAAGTTATGGAGCCCGATCGTGCTCTGGAGGTCTCGGGTGGATGAAAACTTCATTAGGAGGACGGGGTACCCTTCAGTTTTAGAAGCACGATCTATCTTTCTTGATTGTTTGTTTCAAATGTACCCTGGCCAGATTGTTTAGATATACTTTTAATACCATAAAGCTTCTTTACAAAGAATCTGCCAACTGGATTTTTTAATTTGAAGTGAATTCAGTGTTATCATGCGCCGTTTTTTTGTTTCAGTCACGGTGACGAAGTATGAAATTTAAGCTCCCTGTGTGCCAACAGTGTGTCAGTGTGATTTGCTACCCAGAAGCTGATGCACAGTGTGCCCTACATTGCTAAGATGAAACTAACGCCCTTCATGCGCAGCCTCTGAGCTCTAAATTAGGCTGATGTGGAGCTCGGTCAGACGTGTGTGAAGGCCCTCTGGCAGATAGAAAGCGGCACCGCGAACCTCAGGGTAAATCTAAGTGCTGGGACGGACTCATCTGCTGATACACGACTTCATTTTCTGGAGAGTAACACTGTTTTGTAACAGGTGTGTTAAGACTGTAATGCAACAGAACAGCAGACATGATTCCCCCAGTGGATTTTATGTGTACAGCCAACTGTTAACCTATATGATGTCTCCCTCTAGTGGTCGAATATTTAAAAATTCTATACAATATAGTCTACATCATATACTGTATGTGCTGTATACAATTCGTTAGTGGATACAACTAAGTACAAACATGAGGTGCTTGTACTTCAGTTTTTCTTTGCATATCATTTGACAGTGTTTAAATGGATAATTCTTGGTTTTTTTTAAGGATGTATGAGTTAATTCTGCACAGTCATTGTGTTTGTAGACAGCAGTCAGCACGCGCGCTCCCGCTTGGAGCACAGAAGTCGAGCAAAACACCGCGGCGGACGGGGTCAACAGAAACACGTGTTTTTTCCACACACAGAAAAAGTCTACATCCGTTTCTGTGTACGCTGTAATCAGCGTATTTCACCTCTCTGTCAGATCTGTGGCATATTACGTGGCTGTATGTGTAGAACCAAAACCAGCATACTGATATGCATTTAAATGCACTCAGAGTGCAGAATACATATTAAAATATATATAATGCAAAAAAAAAATTCTAAACATAAATAAACTGCAGCCTCCACAAAGTTCAAAACCTTTGTGAAACATCTGAGAGAGCGCAGAGATTGTTGTTGATCCCGAGCCATTCCCTTCTGAATATTTGAGAAATCATTTCCCAATATGTTATTCCAAGCAGTCAGAGGCAGGTGTTCAAATTACGCAACATCCTCTCTGGAGTGCTTTGGAGAACTTCATTTGAAGATCGTTTGTCCAGCAGCACATAAAGCATATTGTTCCTGTCTCACGGTTCCAGTCTCATATAAACTGTTTGCTCAGATCTTTAGCCTCTCGTGACTCGCTTTGTAATAATCAGTCTGTTTTGTCTGTTGACCCTGTCCACAGCAGTACATAACTCTGCCTCTTTGCCAGGATCCCAGTCTGCGTCTCCAAACCGGGAGACCGCTGTCTACTGTAGGTAACACACAGTCTCTGCATCACTACCTCAAACAACCCCACTTCATAAAAACACAAGCGTAAATATATTTCACTTCTTTTGCATACTTTTATTTGAAATGCTTGTGATTGAGTGTTTTACAGTGCGTTAATACTTTCACTGTCTGATCTGAGTATCTCGTCTCCGCCGCTGGTCAGGAGTGTCTGGAAAATGTGAAACCAGCACAGCTACATCCAGAGAATCTTCCTGCTACTGTCATGATGACAAGGGCTAATACTTTTAGCAATTTTGTTCAAGTTCATCAATGCCCCCCCCCCCCATTTGTACAGTGTGTTTACATGTGCACCAGTATCCCGGTTCCAATTCATATCTCGGTTTTGAGAAACCCCGTTATTCTACTTGGAATAAAAACAGGAATACTCTGGCATGTAAACACCTTACTGATATTTCTGAACATGTTCTGTTGGCACAGTGCATAATAGTTGAGATATTGACAAATAAAGAGTTCATGTAAACAGAGAATAAGCAGCTTTCTCATGCATGTAAGTATCATATCCCAAATAGGATCAAAACCAGGATACTAATATGCAAGTAAACATACTCAGTGAGATAGACAAATATTATATATATATATATATATATATATATATATATATATATATATATATATATATATATATATATATAATATATATATATATAAAATGCAAAAATAAATAAAATAATGAGCTACAGCTGCCACCAAGTTCAAAACCTTTGTGAAACCATCTGAGGGAGCACAGGGATTTTGTTTAGATTGATCCCGAGCCATTCCCTTCTGAATATTTTGAGACATCAGTTCCCAATGTTATTCCAAGCAGTCAGAGGCAGGTGTTCAACTTTTGCAAACATCCTGTTCCCTCTCTGGAGTGCTTTGGAGAACTTAAGATCGTTTGTCCAGCAGCACATAAAGCATATTGTTCTGTCTCACGGTTCCAGTCGCGTATAAACTGTTGCTCAGATCTTAGCCTCTCGGACTCGCTTTGTAATAATCTAGTCTGTTTTGTCTGTTGACCTGTCCACAGCAGTACATAACTCTGCCTCTGTGCCAGGATCCCAGTCTGCTTCTTCAAACCAGGAGACCGCTGTCTACTGTAGGTAACACACGTCTCTGCATCACTACCTCAAACAACCCACACTCATAAAAACACAAACTTAACATGATATTATTTCAATAATTTTTGAGTGTTCTTCTATTGGTCTGACAAAACCACTGTGGATGTGTCACTTTGGGTATTCTTAAGCCAATTCTCACTATTTT
>JABGLX010000169.1:0-65157 GCA_014281875.1 Nibea albiflora
TGGTGCCCAGTTAATTGCCTGAACCTTTTCATGTTTCATGATTCTGAACATTAATGTACAGCGAGTGTTACAAGAACACCGACACAGAAATCTCAACAAACAGCTCGAGAATGAAAGCACAAAGCGCTTGCTTCTGATTCCAGCTGTCAACCCCGGACAGGTCAGCCGTTCATCTCAGGGCTGACACACACAACACACAGTTCACACACTCACCCGGCGTGCAGCTTGGTCTACGCTCTCTCACTCTTCGATCATCAGGTTTGCAAATGTAAGTTAGCCATAAGAAATAAGCAACATGAGCTAGCTGGAATCTTTCAGTATTTCCACCCTAACTTCCTGATACAAAGACTTTCTCACTCATCACACTACCTGACTTCTGTCTCTTTGTTGTGGCCAAGTGTAATTCATGCAGCTCTCATTTAAACCCTGAACGTAGCACTTCTCAACATCAGCACCAAAGACAGCCGAGCGTTGACACCACAACAAAAACCTTGATATTTCAAACTGTTTGTTACGCTGAGCAGGATTCATCGTGACGTTTCTACTCACCCCTCACACTCACACATTGTCTCACGATTTTTCTTTTATCTTTAAAGGACGACACCTGAAATAAATGATTTGCCTCAAGTCACAAACGTACTGGAAGTACGTTAGGAGTGTTAGGAACTTCATGTCCTGCGTCTCTCAAGGAAAGAACATTTGAATGTTGACAACTGGATGAATATCTACACAGACCCGAATGCAGAACTTAATTTAAATCTTGGCACACGACAGCAGAGCTGCTCCGTGCTCCTTAGCGTAGTGTGTGTCTGAATGTAAAGAGATTAGTGTGTGAATGTGTGTGTGAGAGAGAGAGAGAGAGAGAGAAATAAGTGGAAAAGTTCACAAAAGTCAAAGACAAAGACACATTTAGTACCACACCTGTTATTATGCTGCTTTGCGCGCACACACACACACACACACACACACACACACACACACACACACACAAACACAGCCAATTGCACCTTAAGGCAATAAATGAAATACACTCACACACGAGCGAGCTGAAGACAATTGTGCGTGACATGCTAACAGATACAGATTTCCACGGCAAAGGCGAGACAGAAATTACCGCCATCTTCAATCGGCCTATTAACATTCAGTGTAGCTTGCCGTTCCCTTAATCGCACTGAAACACTGCGATTCACCACGACAACACGACCGACGACAGCGGCAGCAGCAGCATGAGCAGCGGTGGCAGCAGGCTTACGTTGTGGCACCAACAAAAACGGAGCTCCATCACTGAAACTCTACAACATCACATTAGAGACATGTTTCCATTCGAAATTAGTTAGACTGAGTACCTCGGCGCCAGTTTGCAGGACTAATTTTGACAAATACACAGCTGCTGTGTTTCTTTCTTTTTTTATGACAGTTTATTGCTCTTAATATCGTTCCCGTTCTGTTTGCTCCGTTTATGTCTCAATTTGTCTCTCTTACAGCTTCGTGTAAACCGATTTAGCCGCATCTGGTTTTCACAATCGCACCAGGACGGTCGACCATCATCCACCTGCTGTTCCCTCTCCACCCTCCACCATCGAGCAGCCCCGAGCTCCACCGTGAACCAAATAAAATAAAAATGTAAATCTATTGGAAATACCTCTGAAATTTTACAGTAGTTTTCTGTTTGTTTTTCTTTTTATGGACATTTTCTGTAAATGAAGTAGTATAAAAATTGCAGTGTCTTGCATGGAACTAGAGTTTAAAAAATTCATAACACAAAAGTGTTTTAAATGAAGCAGATAAACTAAAACTGAATATTTGCACACACACCATGCGCGCACACGGAAGCTAAAGCTTTTCTCTGCTAATTTCTGACCTTTTGTTTGCCGTTACAAAGCCCCGGCTGCTCCATTATTTAAATAAATGGTGATAGTGATCAGTAATTGTTGTTTCTCTGCACCACGGAGCCTAATGCTAATCAGCCAGACACAGGCTAATGAGGTTAAGACAGTCCCACCAGTAAACAGTGTGTTGACGTAAGAGAACATGCTCCCCGAGCCCACGACAGAGTCGTCCAAGTTCAGTATCGATGTTTACTCCTTCTGCATGCTGAAAAGTTCAAGAGGTCACCGTGGAAACAAACCGGCCTCCCAGTAATTACATCTATTCCAAACTTATTGTTTCCTGCCCACAAAACCCTGTCAATACACACAACCACACACACACACCACACCTTTCTCTCATACTCTTTCCTATTTACTCAATAAGTCTCACCCCTTGCTCACTGACAGCTACCTGCTCTCACCTGCTCTTTTTTGGGTATTCCAATGCATCACGCTGTAATGTTTACAAATTCTTATTTTTTTCTCCAAAGCTCTGAAGTGTTTCATTGAACCTCAACTTGCCACATCCGTTTGAACTTACAGTCCCGAACACAGAGATGTCCCACAGAGAAGAGTGTGAAAAGAGGATCTCAGCACGAGGAAGAGGGGCCTTTGTTCTCGTGCTCAAACCACACCTGCAAAGCTTCAGCTGGAATTCTGACCCAGACTCAACCCACCAACACCTTCCAGGGAACACAACACGACGTCAGTTACATTTCTCCTTCTCGTGCTCGTGTTCCCGCCTTCCCCACGGGGAACCAAACGTGCCAGACAAAATGATGAAAGAACTACATTTTCTTGCAGTTTTTTTTTCAAGGCCTTGCTCATATTTTACTTATTTTACTTATTTTTTTGGAATCTACTGGATGTTTTGGGGATTTATGTTCATTTAGAAGCTGTGCTGAAAATCAGCCAGTTTTAACGATATATAGTATAAAAACATGGACAGCGTATCCGTGACATCACCCACAGGTTTCTGAAGAGCCGCAGTCTGATCTAATTAGCCGCGGGCTAATCTAAAATGGGCAGAGACGTTTAGCGCGGGCGGACCTGAGGCAGGCTGAATTACCTCTGGGTGCTTAAATGAGACACCTGTAATGGCACCACCTGAAATCAAAGTGGCCATGCTGTTAATTCTGCATAACTTTAAGCCTTAATATAACCTGAACAGGTGAGTTCTATAAAAAACCTTTTTGTAGCAGGCTGTAAACATGTTTACTTCTGCTGTGAAGTTGGACATTTGAACATGGGGACTGACTCACTTCTGGAGCCAGCCTCAAGTGGACGTTAGAGGAACTGCAGTTTTTGCTTTGGCTTCATTTGACAGCCCCACGTCCGAGGTTGCCGCTTAGTTTAGGTCTGAAACAAATGTAGCCAAAATATTCCATAAATGATGTATACATAGGCCCTTCACCCTGTTAAAAACTGTGAATGGCATATTTTTTTTAGGATTTATGAACGTTTCTGTCAAAATCAGCAGGTGGAGGTGCGTAGAAATCTCAGAAATGACAACTCAGCAATATTTTTCCCCTTTTTTGCAATTTTTCTATCTACACTTGAAGCGTAAAAACCCCCTTAAGACCGCACTGTGGCTCTTGGCTCATCTATACATCATAAATTCCAAGAATAAGTGCAGAAGATATTTAAAAGAGGTAAATTAAAAAGATGCCGTGAATCATTTTTGCCTTATGAAGAGTTAAAACAGAGCGGCCAAGTGGTTTAAAGTGGTCAGAGGTAACTCACCGATAATCAACACTCTCCACTGTGAAGCTTGTATCGGGGTTTACAGGTTTCCCGAAGGGCTCTCTTCTTTAGCAGCAGCGATTTACTCAACTTTAAATCAGTTTTATTCCTTTAAGTGTCACGTTCAGCTGGCAGTATTCAAACTGTTTCCAGGCATCAAAACGCTACAGCAACAGCTAACACCTGTGTTCTCTTTGTATTTGTGTGTATGTGCGCAGGTACATGGATCTGTATATGTGTGTGCTCAAGTGTGTGTGTGTGTGTGTGTGTGTGTTACAGTGATTTATTTCTTGTTTAATCGGGTTTGGCAGAGCGGACTGAGCTCAAGCTCAGCGTCAGGGTGTATTTATGGTGTGTGTGTGTGTGTGTGTGTCTCACAGAGAGTATTTATAGCTCTGGTCCAATCTGTGTTCTATCCAGCTGCAGTGAGGAGATAACAGTCTCAAACACAACACAGAGCACCTGTACCGATATATTTCACAACCACACATACATGCACCGTGCACGGTACAAAATCAACAGAAGCATAGAGATCACGTGACTAAAGCGCAGTCAGGTTAGAACCTGTAAGGTCCGAATGAACGCTGCTGCACAAAATAACTGATCTGTGACTCGTTTAATTAGCAGATTTGGAAAGTCTGGAAGAGCTGCAAGATTAAATACGTCTTATCCCCATTCTGGTTAGCGACGTTAGCAGCTCAGCTGGTGGAAGCCTCCCGCGTGCTTGTGCAAGGTGATCTTATGCCTGGGAATCGAACCTTGTTTCTGTGCTTCACGCTCAGATGAGCAGAATGAACTCTGCATCCATCCTAAGCACATCCGTGTAGGAACATTGCACTCAGTGCTCCCAGTGTGCCACCAACGTATCAGAGCAATCCAGTGGAAACTTTGGATTTCCATGTTCCATTGAAATGCTTTCAGATAAAACTAAACTAACCTCTAACACCTTAAAGTATCAGTAAAATGTTTTCTAAACCATCAATATGAAGATAGAAATGTCACACCGCAGATACAAACGTAGAAGTCCCGTTTAAAAAATGATATATGAGTTCTTTTATTTTGGAAATTGCCTCCACTCTTTGTCTCCAAACTCTGACTCGCTGAGCTCCATCTGTGCCCTCCACCCTCTTTCCCTCCCTGCTCCGTCTCTCCCAATCTGCCTGAGCGATGCCCACTGCGACCCTCATCACAAATCAAAAGAATTCATAATAAAACCAGCCTAAAACAGAGTGTGTGTGTGTGTGTGTGTGTGTGTGTGAGTGAGAGAGAGAGAGGTTGTTTCCTTCATGTGTGTGTGCGCGTCTGCAGCTTTCATTCCTGATTAGCAGACGTCATTAAACTACAAGGTGTTGTCAGTGCTTTGCTCCTCGTTAAGGCTGATGCATGTCCCTCATTAGCTGGCATCACATCAGCACACGTGTGTGTGTGTGTGTGTGTGTGTGTGTGTGTTCGTCGATTCATACATGCACGCGTGTGTGTGTGTGGTTAACTGGGTAATTCAGCGTGACGCCTGCAAGGCCTTTGGAATCTGCACACTGTCATTACAAGAGTCCTTCAGGAGCAGAAATACCAGAGAGAGAGAGAGGAGGAGGGAGGAGGAAGAGGGTGATGAGAAAAGATGAGGGGGGTAAGAGGGTGAAGGTAAAGAGGGAAAGGATGAGGATGAAAGGAGGTGAGAAGAGGAAGGAAAGGTTAAATGAAAACACAGAGGAATGATGGAGGGAAAAAAGGGGGACACCGGGGGAGGAGAGAAGAGTGAAAAGGCGAGAATGAGAGAAGGAGTGATGAGGGAATTTGCTCTCCCACTCCTTTCCCTCCTCTCTTTGTTCAAGGCTCTGTAAAGGTCAGAGATTACTTAATACTCCTTAAAATATCTCCAGTTTAATGATGAACCTTGCAGATCGCCTGCTCTTAATTATCTCGCCGTCTCTCATCATGAGCGGCAGGACAGAAAACTTTGTTCCCCTCGCTCTCTCCGTCTTTGCCTCTCTTCACCCTCACAGCTGGGTTCTTTTCTTCTCTTAAACTCGCACATTTGTCCCGTCGTTTCGCTGGCCGTCTTTCTCTCGTGCCTCTTCCTTCATGCGTGGGCGCGTTTTGAACATTTCGCTGTCATCGCTTTCTTTTGTCTCTTTTTCATGTCGATCCGTCTGATTTCCACGAGAGCCGGAGAGCAAGGCGGCGATTCGAGGATTATTGTATTCTTCAGCTTCTCTTTCGGTCAGTTCTTCTTTCCTCGCGCTTCCGCTCACGTTTGATCTTTGTTCCTCTCAGACAGACTCAGAGGCGACGGATTGAGTCGTGTGGACCTCTGTGCTGGGCTGAGCTCGATCCATTGTACGTGTAGCAGTGCAGCAGTGTCTGAATCTGCTCCATATGGAAAACTTTATATGGAAACACGATATAAACAAAAATCTGTGTCCCCATGCGATTACGTCGCTCCCTGTGTCAAGTCCATGACCTAATTTATAAAGTGTATATCTTTGAATTGGATCCTGATTCCACTGTTACTTTTAGCAGAGCTCATGACGGATGCAGTCGGCATATGGAAGAAAATCTGCTGTTCAGCATCAGACACTCAAACATTCGTCAATCAGCTGCTCCTCTTTCAAAGCACCAGGAAAACATCTTTAGTCTTTACTGTACGCACTAATAAGAATCTAATATGATCAGTGAATGCCGCAGTTCATCTCTTCATCAGGGTCACAGAGACAGACTTAACGAATTAGCTAATTAAATGAACTTATTGCAACCTGTGAATTTATTCACGGCTAAACCAAACAGAGTGTTATTAAATGAAGATAAACGACATATAGGCAGATCCAGAAAATAAGAAAATAAGCATGGCTTGTTTCTTTAAACTGAATTGAATCTCTTAAACAGCTGCATCTCAATGCACGTCAAGTCAGCGTGAGACGACTCTGCCAACTCAAACACGGCAGCTTGGACAAACGATGACTGAAAAGAGACCCTGCAGGACGCCTCCAAGGTGTGAGCCACCGACCAAGCAGGTGACTGAACATAACTGTGGCAGCGCTTTGCATAGAAGCTTCCTCAAGCCTTTAAGGAGTCGAGTCTCTAACCCTCTTTGTACAGTATAGCATCTTGACACACCCACCAAACAGCGGGTAGCAGCAGTATTTTCTAAATGCAGCAGCAGCAGAGATTCTCATCCCCGTAAATCTGACATGTAAACAAAACAGTTTTTTGTTTCATAGCCGATTTTTCTGAGGCAAAACAAAAGAGCCAACAAAACTCTTTAAGCAGCATGAATTTTGTCTTCCCTGAGGGGGGTACTTTGAACGGAGCTCAGATGAATTGGGCGAGCTTATGTTCTCATTAAAATAATTGGTAGAACAGCCAACTCACTCGCGAGCTGCTCTGACGAGTGATTTATCTAAAGGCTGTCAACCCGACTGAAGAGGAGGAGAAGTCTGCAGGGATGCGCTGCCATGGGTGTGTGTGTGTGTGTGTGTGTGTGTGTGTGTGGGAATGTGTTTCTGCACACAGGCACGTGTTCTGCGTTTTTTCTGTATGCACACTCTTACAATTACACAGTTACTGTGTGTGTGTGTGTGCCAAGTGCACAGTGCATGCCTGTTTGTTCCCGCTGCTAAACCGAGCAGCTGTTTGAGCAGCACTGATTTCTCTCTCTCTCTCTTTCTTTCCTTCCTTGCTCTCCTCTTTCCTCCCTCACCTGCCTCATCACCTACCAAAACACACTTCTTCCGTGGAGCCGTTTAGCCTAAATCAAACCCAAACTCGCCGTCTCTTTGTCTCAGTCTGTCTGCATGAATGACATCGATCGGAGCCGGAGCTAATCAGAAGCAGACCTGCTGCGATCATCATAACAAGGTTTGAGGGGGGAAAAAAATTAATTTCACATCAGCTCAGATGAATTTGAAAGCTTGCGTGCGTCTCTCTGTGCGTGAGCGACATCAGTTGGATTTCTGAGACGAAACAAAGCTCACCTGCTGTACACTCCAAGTCTGCGAGATAATCAAATGTACTCTAGTGGAAAAAGGTAATTGTCTGGCTGTCTCCTTGTCGGAGTCGCCGTCTGCTCGCCGACATATGCGGAAGGAAAGAAGAAGAGAGAGGAAGAGAGAGACGGAGAGATAACAGGTGGAAGGGAGAAAAATAGAAATGTTGAAGGGAAATAAGCAAAGAAGAAAAAAGTGCAGACAAAATAAGAGCAAAAGGTTTAGAAAGAAGAAGAGAAATGCAGCAGCTGGGTCGGGGTCATTTCAACAAGAGGGCCGTCTTCGCTGACTCCAGCCAATCACAAAAACACATTCTGTGCATGTCTTTAGATTCTTTTGGGTCCACTGTGTCTCAGCATACTGTGTGTGTGTGTGTGTGTGTGTGCAGCTTGAAACTTTGGATACTTTATACTGTGCACATACATAAATAAAACCAAATTAAAGCAGATTAGAGACTCGATCTAACCAGCGATGTTTAGCGTTATGTACGTACCTCCTGCCAACGGCCCGTGTAGTAATTAATTTAAGATTATTGCTGTTGCATTGACATGTAACTGCAGCTGTCAAACAATATGACTGAGCAGAAATATGATGCAGCATTAAACAGAATCTGTCACGGAGAGTCAAACATTACTGCCATAAAAAAAAATAGACAGTGAAAATTGGCATTTGAAAAAAAGTAATGGGTAATAAATTACAAGTTACTTTCCATTTTTAGATGTGAGGGTGTGTGAGCTGAGGCTTAAGACTTAAAACTGAGATGTGATCGACACCCCGCCCTCCTTTCCCCACCCAAAAAAACAGAAGTGACCTCCCAGCTACTAAATCAGATCACCTGCTGAATTATTTCACACGCTGCCTCCCTGAGCTGTTCGAGCAGGCACACTGGCATGTCAAAATAAAAGCCCTGTAGCGTTTCTGTGAACAGAAGACTTCGCTCGTTCACGTCTGTCACCACTGGAAGCAGATTACAATGAGCACGGACCTCTTTTCTTCTTCTTGTTTTTACGATGGCAGTTTACACAGGTTTGTTATGTTCATCACATCAAGCTCACTGCTGCTTACTGAGGATAAAATAACTCATCCTTCTCTCTTCCTTCCATTTCTCCTTACTTCCTTCTATCCTGGTCTTAATTCTTTCTTCATCACAGCTGTACGGAGAAATTATCTGAGCCAACTGAGCCAACAGCTGTGTCTTAAAAGTCTGACAACACCAGCAGGTTCCTCTGTGTGTGTGTGTGTGTGTGTGTGTGTGCATGTGAGGCTAACATCACGCTGAGCAGGTAAACAACCGAGGTTGCTTGTTATGCATATGTATCCGCTATCAAAAACCAATCATCGCTGCAATGAGAGAACTAACGGCACAGCAGCGGTGACGGAAATATCAACCGCACTAAACGCTTGGCGTCCCGCAGGTTCGCCTGGCTGAGGTAAACATCACGTACACGCACCATAACTCCTCGAAGAGCGGCACAAACAGTCTTCATTAACATGTCGCTCACCATATAAAAGGAATAACTAAAAATATAGACTATAGGTGAAGGTGTGTGCATGCAGAAAGAGTCAGAATAAAGTGAAATGCTATATGTAGCTTTTTTTTTTATTATCAGTTACTAACTGTGATACACAGTGTGTACTGTGTGTCACAGCTGAGGGGGGAAAAACAGATAGCAGCCACTCTGAGCATGGCCTGTGAGAACATGTAGACGCTCACATGGACTGAGCATGGGCTGGAGGTAGTGCCACCTCCTTGGCGATCACCTGAGCAAGGTAGTGAAACTCTAACTGCTCCCTGGGCACCGCTGCGTGGCTGCCCTTCACTCCAGCATCTATCCACATCTCCAGCATTCTTCACATGTGAAACCTGACACACCGTTGTCCCGTTGATGGACGTGATGCTATTCCAGTTTGCAAGTTTTAACTTCTTAACTTAGAAACTTTATGCTGAGCTCAGCCGCAGGTCACACGGGCGTAGATTCTGCATTTGAATGTCTTTTCAAGCCTTCTCCTGGCGTCCATTTGCTTCCACTTCATTCAGAATGGCTTTAAAATCAATTAGTGGACTCCTGAAACTTGAGTTATGTAATCCATCACAGGGAACATCAAGTGTGCATTATATCAGTATTACATTACTGATGGGAGGTAATGCAGTGCAGATTTTTCAAACCAAACTACGCTGATGGATTGCACAGGTGAAGTCCAAGCGTAAGGAGGATTTTTAATGCTGAGTGGATGGCAAGTATTATTGCAACATAAAGAAATGTATTAACTAACTTATGTAAGCCTTAAATAGTGCTGATGCTCTTGGACCACTTATGTCCTGATTGGTCAAGGGGATTTTACTATACACACCCAACGATGGCTGAGTGCTGTGAAGGCTGTTTGAGACTTTCGGCATCGACGGTCTGAAGATTCCTGAGGTAGAATTGAGACTCGAGTTTTCCTTCACCTTTAGAACACGTGCAACCCTTTGTGCCAGTTATTATATTATTAAAACCTTTCAGTCCATTTTCTGTTGTTTCATTCAAAGCGTTTGTCGAGCTCTGACCTTGACTTTCTGCAGGAGGTGAACGTTAAGTGTTTATCTCAGTTTTGCTTTAGAATTCAGCAGACCTTCTCTGGATTAACACCCGCTTCATCTTTCATCTTCTTACATTTACTTCTCTTTTTAACCTTTCCTTCCCTGTGTCACCGTCTTTCTTCTGCTCAGCTTCTTCTCTTTCTTTTTCAACATTTCTTCCCCCTGACCTTTGCTCCCTCACACGTTCATATTACCTTCTCTCCCATTTTACCCGCCCCACCGCACTTTTACATCCCGTGTTGTGGTGCTCAGCATTCAGCATTCATTGCTTTAAAAGCAAACAGGTTTTTGCTTCACAAAGACAGACACAGCGCTGAGTTTGAATGGTAATTAACGAGTGCAGGGAGGTCATATCAAAAGCGGTATTGGAGAGCTGAGCACACGGCAACAGGTCGACTGAATCACAAACATGGTGGACGCTGGTTTTAAGGCGTTCATCACTGTGAGTGATGGTGTTGGGACATGAGCTGAGTCAACTCATGTCAGGACCAGAAACCCTCAACCTTAAGGTTAACAGTTGAATACATTACATTTGATTTAATCCTTCAGTGTCAGCACCTTGAATTATTCAGCCTGGCGTGCATCAAGACATGTCCCGTCCAGAACAAAGGAATCATAAATCCACGTGGACCACGATGGAAATAAAAGTCTGTCTGTCTCTGTATCTGCAGCTGGCACATCGGTGCTTTGGGTAAGCGGCATGCTAACATGCTAGAATGACAATGCTGACACTCTGATACCATTCACCATGTTTCTGGCAAACCATAAATGTCTAAATGTATAAATATTTTCTGGCAGCGTGACGCTGACAGGCCGACGATGTCTATGCAAGGTGCAGGGTCACCGCGGCTGTCAGAATAACGTCAATAGATCCTTCACAAGCCTCAGAGTTTGAGTTTGAGGAGCATTTTGATGAGATGATGGAGGTGGAGAGCGCTGTCAAACAGGTCACTCCAAGCTGTGGTGACTTTGAAGGCCATATCACGTCATTTTCACATAATGTGTCCCACCACACTAAAGAACGGACGAATAACTGAACCCGATCACCTAAAATCAACATGACAACTCAATCTGAAAGATGAAACACTTAAGGTTAGCGTCCAACCGGGACAGAGCTCCATCCTGGACTACTAGTGACACACAGTGGTTACACATCAGGTGTCACTAACATTCATGCTTTTAGCCCCCCCCCCACCTTCTCTGGACACCCAGATTCATGTCACCATCTTACATTAAAGCCACAGAAAGGTCAGGCCACTAATGGCATAATTCCTTTCTCTCTTTAATACAATAATTCCTTCCTGTGCTTAAATAGATTCATATAAGCTTCTGTCCCGATGCTGTGCGTGACTTTGATGACTACTGTTTGAAAGCATCTGTGCTATTGTATAACCACAGCCGATTTCTCTTCCATCCAATTTGGTTGCTATGATGATGAACCAGATCATTGAGAAGTTCAGTTTGGTGTCAGCTGCAAAAACGCTGGTGAGAAGAACTCGCGGCCGCCGCTGAAGATTCAGTGTAACGTTTTAGTTCTGGGGTGTTTAAAATACTTCAGCTTCTTTTGTTTTTATGCGTGCATCTTTTATACATGATGTTTGTAACGGAGAGCCGCAGCTCTCCCTCAGTGCTGATGTTCAGAGGGCAGACTTTGTTCTGCATTTTTTGCCCTAGCTCTGCATGTTTAATACAACTGAGATAAAAGTTCTCTTCTCAGACGATAATTAAACATGACAGTCATCCTAAGTGTGATGTTTATGGGTACAGGTCCACCGGGTCTGCAAACAGAATCCTCACAACACTGGCCTCATTTTCTTATTTTCACTGAAAATCAGATTCTGCTGTGCTTTCTCAACAGCCTGGCAGAGTTCAAGTGAAAAATATGTCCAGTTTCTTTTTTTTTTTTTTGTCCTTCGCGGTGCGGCGCAGCGCTCAGTAACAGCAGAAACGACAATCAGCATTTCCCAGAAGAGCACTGTGAAGTGCTACAAGCCCAACAGGGACACACACAGTCCAGGCTCGCAGACACACAAAGCGGCCTACACAGCTGAGCAGCACTCATGACAGACGGGGAGTCAATGATCCTGAGTCTGAGCGAATGGAGCGGTGCGAGACTTTCTGGATTAATCACGGTCTTTTCTATGGAAACTGTGTTCATTTAGAGCAGGGGTGTCAAACTCTTCCACAAAGAGGCCGGCGTGGCTGCAGGTTTTCTTTCCAACCAAGCAGCAGCGCACCAGACTCGACTCGTTTAATCAACTCATCTCAGTCTTCACAGAGTTGATTTGTCAAAGTGCCGCGTCGAGACAAATCATTTACATAGAAGAAGAAGAGGAAGAAGAAGAAGAAGAAGAAGACGAAGAAGAAGAAGAAGAAGAAGGTTTTGGATTGTGAAGCACATATCGACCGACCGTCTAACTAATACACAAGAGACACAATGTGTGACTCCAATACAGCGAGATCGTGACCAATCGCATCCGCTTCTAAACCATCACATACCAAGTGACCATTTGCTCTGCTATTGAATTCTCATTACGATAGGTGAGAGCGATAGATAAGGTCCAGTCCTAAAACAGAAAGTCTTTAATACCAGAGGGAATATCGTGCAAGTCAAGACTGATGGAGAGTTATTAAGAAAAGTACAACAGTTTAGAGTTTTATTTTAATTTACAGGGGAACTAAAAAAAGGAAGAAAAAGGAATTCAATCATTTGTTTACACCACATGCAGGTTACATTAATGTTATACTACATTTATAACGGACTAGAGCTCCTAGCATAGGCTGACAGAGGATAGTAATGTAAGTAACCAACATTAAACTGATAATGATAATTAATAATGAGAGAAGGATTGTAAATGTTTGATTTAAACATGATACGATTTGACTTGAACTACTGTTACCGGCGTCAAACGTTGTAAATCAAAGGAAGACGGAAGAGCTGGATAATTCTGATTTTATTCATCCTAAACTCTCGATTTTTGAGGCGCTTTAACTTTTTATTTCCCATGGTGTGCTTTGCCATGAGCTCGGAGGCCAACAGCAAATAATAAAAAATAAAAAAACAGTGCTATCTTTTATTTAGTAGTTTTCCCATCAAAGTTCATTCAACGCTGACTTTTGGTGTGTTTCTCCATCATCTCCCATCGGCTTTATAAGAAGTGGCATCAGAGTCTGGCAGCAAGCAGAGCACTGAAACATGATGTGATCACACGTTCTTCCTTTTTAGCTTCCATGTTGTTTAACATGCAGTGTGCTCACAGTGGCTGCTGGACTGGACCTTCAAATGAGCTTCATTATTATAATTCATCGTGGCTTGATGTTGCTCAACCTGTGTGACAATTCTGATAATTTCCACTAATTCTCGTGATCTGTGTTTTAAGTGTCACCCCGGGTTTAAATAATCCCACAGAACTGTGAGCCTTCTGTTAAGATACTGTGGAAACAAAGTTTTGATGAGGGAGGACAGACGCAGGAGACAGAGGAGAGCGACGAAGGTTGGATTACATTCGTTCACTCTCAGGGACTTAAATTAATCTGTGCTCTAACGAGAAGTGCAGAAAGAAAGACAAAAAAAAAAATGCGGGCTTTGTCGCTTTCACCAAAACAATAAGCATCTTAGAAACACGATGACTCATCACTTCTGCCTTGACTTCCCTGCATAGTTTGTATTCGAGCCTCGTCAGCAAACTGGGAGGTAAAACAATAGCGGCAGTTGTCTGTTGTGTGTATCATTTGAAAGAAAGAAAGAAAGAAAAAAAAGCAGAGAATCCCCACAAGGGATGCAGTGACATTTACAACCGCAATCCCCTCCATGATTTTAGCTTAGCTCGCTGTTCCGAAACCTCGCTTTAAAACCCGAGCAGCACAGGCTGATCCTTTAAAACAGATCGCAGCGTTTGGAGGAAGACAAAGTAACGCAAAGTGGATAATTGTACAGAGAGAGAGAGAGAGAGAGAGAGAGGGAGGAGGAGGGAGAAAGTGAAAATCCTCCACTTAGCTTTGTTTACAGTGCGTCAGAAACCTTATGACCGTTTAATCTGTTAAGCGCGTGGCTATTGTCTGGCTATCATCTAAAGAGGATGGCGTAATTTCCCCCCCCTTTTTTACCATATACGGCTCTTTTTCAGCGCCACAAAGGAGCTTAATCTAAGCGTTTAAAAAGGCCGCTTTAAGCCGTAAAGTGTGCCCGCAGCCTCCATTATATGTCGTCGTTAACGGGATATTGTGTCAGCGAAGCGTCTCCCTCCCCTCCATGCTGAGGGACAGCTGACCCAAAAACACTTCCATTGTGCTAAGCTGTGTTTAACCTCATCTGCTGCGGCCTGAGTGTGTGTGTGTGTGTGTGTGTGTACATATTAAAGTTTGCTGTGTGTAGAAGTCTGCTGTTGTCTTTAAGCTATTCTTAAGAGCTTAGAGTTTGTGTGTGTGCATGTGTTCAAGCCCCTTAAAGCCCCTTTGGCTTGTAGGTTTTTGTTTTGTGTCCGGGTCTTTACATGTTAATGTGTGTACATGCCGTGCACATACCAGCTTGCACATCCGTGCTTAAATTTGCATGCAACTGTTGTGAGTTAATGTTTTTCTTCTTTGGTTTGGCTGTTGGCTGCGTGCTCTATTTCAAGTATCTGTGCGCTTGCAGTATTTATTCACTGCTTCAGCCTCGTTACAGCTGCCGTTGTGTTTGTGTGCGCGTCTAAGCCTTTTTCCTCATCGTACGGCTCCTTCTTAAGAGTTGAGAGTGGCCCATTTGTCACCTCGCCAAGTATGTTAGGAGCAGATTGGCACTGAAAACACCTCCACGTCTGGCAGATAACTCCTGCTCCTAACACTGCTGCGGATTTAGCAGTTTGTATGTAGCGTCAGCACAGATGTGACAAACTGTGAATATGAAGGAGCCTTGAACCTGTAATAACAGACGAGCCGCGAACACAACAATGACATATCATCACCTCTTAAAACATTTTAGCAAACAGTTGCTTATTTACACATCCAGTACTTCCATATGGGCGTAATCTTGAGTTATGTTAGCCCAGTATTTGCACTCTTTCAGCTCCGTGTTTGGTCTCTACCAACTCCTGAAGGACAGCTGGCTCGCTTCTTGCTGAATCTTCCACTATACTCAACCAGCTGCCAACGAAGTGAGCTTCAGGAGCTTTAAACACTAGTCTACTGAGACGCAGCCCAGGTTGACTCATGATATGAGACAAATTGACACGCAGACCAGAGACCCGCTGCAGTGAAATAAGATGCTACCTGATCCGATATTCAATGAAAATAAAACTTTGTCTGTTTTACTTATTTGTGGTGCTTCATTTAATTAACCAGCACAAAAAGTTTGTAATTTTGACTTTCCTGCACACACTGACTGCAACTCATGACACAATGGCACTCTGTATCTACATTTGTTATTTCTGTAGTGATGTTTCTCATGCGGATTCTTATTATAACATTTACAAATAACACAGTTTTGTCTTGCACTGTTCTGGATATTATTAGTCTTTAGAAACGAAGCCTTGTACCTGTGACAGGTCCCAAACTGTCTTTTTAAAACGCACCAAAACAAATAGGCCTAATCTACTGAGCAAAGTGGGACATTAGCAGACGCCGACCGGTTTGCCGTAATTGAGCGTAATACATCACACTTGGAGTGGAATGGATGGGTTGCCGAGGAAAACACACCTATCTCACCTCTACAGGAGACCCGCAGTAATGAGTCTGCTTTGATTTTATTATACCATTGCTCTTTCTCTTCACCTCTGTCCCGCTCATTTTATCCGTCTGAGACAGAGGGAACGTCAGGGCGGGCGGGCGGGGGGGAGGAAACAAGTGAAGGAGAGGAGATAAAGAAAGGAGAGTGCTGGGCAGAGTGGGTGGATTAGAAAAGGTACAGTGAAGGCGGATCTCAGCTGCTAATGCATGGCTTACCACATTTACACCAGATACACTATCTGCGTTGCCACATCTGATCACAACTCTTTGCATTTACTCTCCGCTCAGTATCGATGAGCAGCCTCCCTTATCTCTACGCCGCCTGCCCTGTGCCTGAAACTCAATATGCAAATGCAAAGACAGAGCGCTGGTTCATGTGTCTAAAAACACGGTCATTACCAGGGACGGGAACGGATGATGCTGCATGGGTTCTACTTATTTTTCATTAGCGGGAAGGAAGGACTCATTTACCACCTGTTTCCCTCTGTTTTTCCTCCTTTTATAAGACATCCGGTTCAAATTAGCTGCAAATAGAAGCAAAAACTAAAAGAAAGAAGGATGCAATAGCAAGAGAGCCAAAAAATGAATAAATAAATATCATAGTGTGAGAAGTTTAGAGAGAACCACAAGAGGAGTCTATCATTCATCAGTATTCAGAGCTACTGTATACAGCAGAGGCAGGGAACAGAAATCATAAGCTCAGCACAAGAAACTAGCAGAGAATGTAGTCCTGTCTTTTGTGAAATATATTACCAGTAAAAAGTCTCATATTGGACATTTTCTTTTATATGCGTATATGAATGCAGCACAGAGAGGCTGTTTCTCACCGTTTGCACAATCTGAGAGCAGATCCACGCGGCAGGCGTCGAGGATTTCCTTTTTATTGTAATGCTTCAATCAAATGTGATGCAATGCACGTGTAATGCAGCGAAGGAGCAGCCGTCATTGATTTTGGTAGCATTCCCCTCTAATGACTGATGGCCACATACCTGATGACCGCTGCAGCTTCGCTGGATTTCACGGGCGTGAAGTTCAAAGAGGACGAGATGTCCGATAAAGAAACATGTGATATATTTGCAAAAGTTCACACTAATGCTACTACTTGATTGACATCTGCAGGAAATAATGAGATAAACAGACGTTTTAATTAAAAGATGTCCTCGATTCTTTAAAATAAAAATAAGGAGAAGGACAGAAACTAGGTTTTGAGGTGAGGATACAAGAAAAGAGGGAGAGGTGGGGACGGGCTGGAAAACATCCGTGAATATTAAAAGTGGAGTTCATTAACGAGAAAAAAAAAGCAGCAGATTTAAAGAATAATACATGTTACCAGTTCACGTTTTTTCTTTGTTATGCCAATGACACAGACCTAGATTACACACTAGCGTTTGAAGACACGCCAAGGAAGTACGAAGGTACAAAGAAGCCAGATTTTCATTCACACACACACACACACACACACACACACACACACACACACACACATATATGCGCGCTCTCACACAGAAATTGTTGGCAGTCAGTCATTTTGGCTTGGATCCTCTCAGAGGGGAGAAAATAAGCCAAACCTTTCATCTCAGTAAACATTTGCTATTTTAGAAGTCTTGCGTAGTGTGCGTGTGTGTGTGTGTGTGTGTGTGTGTAAGCATGCCTGCGTGTGTGTGTGCGTGTTAGAGAGAGACAGAGTGAGCATATTGTGTCAGGAGGTTTAAAGAGAACGATATTCAGGGTGGAAAAGTTAATCCCAACCTCAACTGTATTAGTCACACTCCTTGCTTTTTATCCACAGACACACATGCGCAAACACACACACACAGCGCGCGGCACAGGTGACTCTTGGTTGCCCCCTCCTGATCAGCTCCGTGGCAGTGTCACTGTTGTAGCCTGTCAGGAACAAGCTGCTCCAACTGGAGGGCTTACCCACTTCTGTCTCTCTCAGTGTGAACACATCTTCATTATGCATAAAAAGCAAAAAATTGTCATCCAGACCGAACACGAGACACTGAATGTTGCTCTCGTTGTCCAGAACACTTTAAATGTTCTCTGGTCGCTTAATATTTCCGGTTGAAGCAAGACGAACGTGTTGCAAAAAAAGTCTGAATATTAAAAAACAAAAACAGGTACTCACAAAATATCTAGAAATAAGATTTTCTTACAAAACAAACAAACAAATGAACTCAACGACTGAGACCTTGGTTGTCACGCTGGGTGAGGGGCTTCTGCTAATAATGGAACATTTTCTTGACACTACAAGATGTACAGACACAATGTACTTCCTGTAAGTGATTGCTGTTATGGCCTTGTGCCTGACATGTCTCCTCCTTCCAGCTGTGGACTGCTCAGAGTGATAGATGGAGCCGCCCGTCAACCTCTGCTTTGGGGCCACATGGGAGGTGCTCGGGAAGATAGATCCTATGTGATCATGTGTTTGGCCAAGAGATTCCCCTGCTGCTGCAGAACTGTCGGGACTCGATCAATGATGAACTGTAAATGGTAGTGTTGGTGTCATTGTCCCTTGCAGAGGACAGGATAGTGCCATCGACCCTTCCATCCTTCCACATCATCGTTATCAATTAACAGAAAACTGAGGCGTGTCTGTTAAAAGTCCAGATTTCTTGCAGCAAATTGCAGAAAAACTGACACTGAACATAAAACCTACTGTATAATATTATTGATGATATGTGTAGTCCACGCAGGAGGGCTCAGTCTTCCATTGATAACAGAGATAATCAATGCGGATGCATTCGTCAGGCTGCGTTGTAACTATACATGAGCAAGTAACTACAGAAACTGCTTCCTCAGGAGACTTTGAACGATAAAAATCTACTATTCTGTCATATTCAAGTGCAAACCTTATTATAAATACCCTCATGCTCTGCCGGACCTTGGACATCATCATATCTGCTCTTATCTACTCCAAAAACAATCTCACCTTGTCTTGATCCATTGGCATTTGTATTAATCAGCACCTCCGCTATCTCCGGGGCGATGGAAGCGGTTCGTGAGCATGCTCGGCTTTTAGAGCAGAAGAACAACAATTTCTGTTTCACGTCACATAAACAGTGCAGAAATGAAACATTCAGACATCCCCAGACCTGACCATCGATTTAAGAGGTGAAAGAAAGTTTGCTGTGGAATCGACCAACAATACTTTGACTGACAGATTGATCGGGATGAGTGTAAACTACAAGCGAGGACAGTAACTTCCAAGCAAGTTTCATCTTTAAATTTGATCATTTGTGATGTGCTTCAGATCACAGCAGCAGTAATGGAGAATATATACGTCTGTGTTTAATGGGCTAAAACATTCAAAACACTGATACGGATAAGTTTGAATGTTTTCTGAGGTTAACTTGTGAGATTTATGTGCAACTTTTCTTTTCCCTACCAACCAAAACAAAAAGAAAACAAACAGTGTTAAAATTAATAGGTAAGTTGTTTTTCACTGCTGTGAAAGACCAAATGATCTAAAGATCACCTCAGGCTAGAACCCGTCTGTCTCTCTCTCTCTCACACACACACACGCACACGCACACGCACATACAGACATCTGTAGAAAACAGCAAAAAAAAACTGAGTTATGACCCCATTAATGGGCCATACAGGCCAATACACACAAAAATAATCAAACAGATGCACACAACACACACACACACACACACATCGCTGGCTGACGCAGGATGAAAATAATTCTTTTGTTTGTTTAATTATCACACCATCAAATTACCACTGTGGGGACCATTCATCTGTCACCGGCTTTAAATTATGGGTGTGTGTTTTCACGGAGGAACGTGCATGCGTGTCCCGAGTTATCATCTGGCCCGGTCGCTGCAGGCTGACAGATAAGAACGCATTCCTCCACTCCCTTTGCTTTCAGCACCGTCGTTCCCACATGGTGTTACTGCCGCACAGGTGTGTAAAAACATGATCATATAGGTGATAACCCGGTTACCAGAACCTAACTTATCTCTGTGGTTCTGTTCTGTGAAGAAAGCAGGACTACAGATCTGTCGTTAGCCTTGATGAGCCACTTCTATAATCAAATCAACTCATCCAGGTGCCTGACATCAGAAATCAGAAGATGTTGATGTCACAGCCCCGGGTTAACAACCAAACATGGACAACATGAGAAAACACCAAAAAACACGAGTGAATTGACCATGAAGTGTGACAGGTGACAAAAGGTTGGGAACTGCGTTCAGCAGCACGGGTTTGATGACTGCGATGCTCGTGCATTAGTGTGATATGTAACGAAAAACAAGAGCAAGTCTTCCTCTGGAGAAGGACAACAACAGTCTGTCAGCAGTCACATGGAGATGATACTAGTGGAGGGCTGCAGCCCATAAACCTCTCATTACAACGATGGACTTTTAGAGGTGCCGGTTCAGAGAAATGTAGAACGTTACCCTTCACTAAATTCTCCACAAGTTGGACCTCTGTTGGGGGGGATTACTGGCATGGCTTTGGTCCACTGCAAAATCAATACAAAGTTGTGTTGAGAGATCGCCTTCATCCTGAGATGAAACATTTCTATCCTGATGGGAGTGGTATCTTCTAGGATGACAATCCTCCCTATCCACAGGGCCTGAAGGGCCATTGAATGGTTGATCATGATCATGAAGTCATTCACGTGCTTGGTGAAAAGATTCAATGTCCTAAACCTATTACACACGTCAACAGACTGCACTTACAGTGTTTTTCTAGTTTTCTGACCACTCAAACAACTTTTACACCGCATATATATCACATACACGTTCATTCATGGTTCTTGGGAGCTAACCATTCATACGCATTCACCGATGGCGCAGCAGTGGTTGAGTATCTTGCCCAAGGACAGGCTCTGTAGTTCATACATACATAATTCTGCTTTAAATAGATCAGACGTGTCTCAAATTCCCAATGAAAATTGTCTATATCTATATGTCTGAAATCAGCTGTAAATATTTTCTACAGTTTGAGGGGTGATGGTGGTTTAGCAGTTTCAGTTTTATGTCTTGTTACTTATCCACAGATTTCATATAATTGTTGTATCATTTAGGTTTTTGTGATTAGCATAAACGGGACTATAATTTGTCAGTAAAGGCTGCAAACAATGTGTCAAATATTTTAAGCAGAGATCAGAGATTTTAGTCATTTCACTTCCCACCTATATTTGCTTCCAGAGGTCGGTAATTTTGAGGCCTGAAATAGCAGCCTCTAGCTAAGACTTCCTCTGCTTCACATCACTTCCCCTCTACGCATGGCCAACAATCATCTGCTTCCTCCCAAGGCCTACAATAAAAAGGCGGCAACATCAATTAGCCTCCTTTTAGCACAGAGACCGTCTGGGACGCTTAACAATGGCCAGTGCTGAGAGATTAGTGCTTCTCCGGCTTAGCTTTCCCAGTCGATCCTGTTGGGGAGATACTAACTGGATGCTAAAAAGGCAGCTAGCCCCAGATGGCTGATCATATGAGGGCAATGCAAGCCCCATTACAGTAATCCAAATGCTGACAATGTTGTGGTCAGAACAGCAAAAGGCAGGCCATTAGAGACAGAGAGAGAGAGAGATGCAAACACAGAAAAGTTAAGAAAGCTTCTCAGGACTAAGAGAAGACGAAGTGAAGGAAAACGAGGGACTGGGTTGAAAAGAAATGCGAATAATAGGCAGTAAGCTAAATGGAAGGACAAAGGAGGTGATGAGAAAAGAAAGAAAAATGAACGTGGGGAGATGAGAGGATAAAGAAAGACGGCAGACAGATTGAGAAAAGGAACCACGGGTATCGGAGAGGCAAAATAAGGCGGGAGACATTGGGAAGAGGATGGGACAAGGATCATTAGGTAAAGACAGAGACAAACCACAGAGGATGTAAACAAAGAGAGGACAAAGGAGGACAAAGGTGTCGGGATGAGGAGAGATCATCAAAACAGGGGAATAAAAAGCAAGGAAGGAAAACAAAGAGGAAGAGGAGGGCGGATCAAGGCTCATTAGACAGAGTGAAAGATGATGATACGGAGAGAGAAGTACGAGGTTATTTGGGGGGAAAGGCGAAGGGAGGGAGGAAGAGACCAAGAACAAATGTAAAGAATCAGAAATGGACCTATTTCACAGCGCATACGTCAGCAGATCCTGAGCCTGTTGACTGACGGGATCCATCCATCCATTTCCTGTAACCGCTCATCCTGATTGGGAGGTGGGAGCTCAGCTGACATGGGATGAGAGGCGGGGCACACGATGGACAAGTCGCCAGTTCATCACACGGCTGACACTCAAGCATCCACACTCACATTCACACCTACAGGCAGAGCCACCAGTTAAACCTGTTATTGGACTGTGGGAGGAAGCCGGAGAGCGCACGCACAGCCGAGGTTTGAGCCAAGAACCTTCTTGCTGTGAGGCAACAGTGCTAATCATCCCATGAAAAACAGCCAAACTATCCCTTTATGTCACCGCAAAAAGCACACAGAGGCATGAATGGAAATTAATCTCAGTTTGGATAATGCAATAATAAAAAGACAGACATTTCAGGCTGCCATAAGAAGATGCCACCGGGGACTATTACTAAATTAGGAAAAAGCAGAAGCGATAACGAAAAAATAAGAGAGATGAGTTAATTAAGGGGCATCGATAAGGACAGGTGAAATATTGTTTAATACAATCGCAGTGAGATAAGGAGGAAGGCTGAACAGAGAAAAACTTGCACACAACGTTCAGGACTGGAATATGAAATGTATCTTGTGTGTGCGTGTTTCCATCCATCCATCATCTATAACCGCTTAGTCTCAGAAGGTCATGGGAAGCCAATCCCAGCTGACATTGGGCGGGAGGCGGGTTGTATTTGGCAGGTCGCCAGTCAAACACCAGTTAATCTAACCTGCACGTCTTTGAACTGTGGAGGGAAGGCGGAGCACTCGGAGAAAACACACGCATGCACGTCTCCGTACAGAGTGTGTACGGGCTCAGACGCACCCGCCAACACGCCTATACATCGCTGCGTGTCTGTCAGAAAACGTCTCTTTCCCTTCGTACGGGGCGAACAAAGCTGCTCAACGCTGTGTGACTAAAGCTGAAGGGAGCGATGGAGGCAGAGAAAAGAGAAAACGAGGCACTATTCTTGTCTGGATGAAAATGTACGTTCCACCGATTAGACGCAGACAGATTTGAACAATCAGTGAGACGAATCTGGGAAAATTTGCCCCGAGAGCTATCTTTCTCTTACTACACACACACACACACACACACACACACACGTTTTATCTCTCTCACTTGTTATCTAATTCCCACACAGAAGTGGACACACTGCGGAACACACACACACAAACCTAATCTTCTCTCACTTGGCCCTCTTATTCTTTCACACGCAGTATCTTTTCAATTTCATTTGACTCAATTTGGACGATTAGCTGCTGTTTTCATCCACAGGAGTACGCCGAGGAACTCGGAGGAGGTTCAGCATCTCATACAAATCAGGCTGCCGGTGGACACGATGTCCAAAACCTTGAATTTAGACAAAGTTAACTTGATGCAGTGAATAAGAAAACCATTCCTAAAACTTCATCTTTCAGCAAACTGCAAATCATTAGCGTGAACACATCACTCCATCCTCATCCGCTTCCTGGATAAATGTACACAAAAAAGACAAATGAGGAAGCGCATTGAACGTGCCCATATGTTCTGCATCTTCATAATCAACCTCCTAATTTTGCTCCACTTCACCAAAATAAAAAATAATAAAACAGAGAGAGTTGAATGGAATGCAAATACTCGCTCACACCTCAAAGACTGAAGCTCTTACTTTTGGCAGTCAGACAAAACACCAAATTAGAAATTCCAGTGATTTTTGTGTGAAACGGCTACAGAGATAGTGCGAGGATCTTCCTCTGAAACGCACGCAGGGAAAGAAAGAGGAGAGAAATAAAAAGCACGGGAGCGGTCACACAAAAAGGTAAAAGCAGCCAATTACCATCGTTTGGTATTTTGTCTTTTTATAAGTTTGTAAGTTTTGAAGTCGGATTTCTCTCCCATTGTTCTCAGCACACGCAGTTAAAGCATCCGTCATCCATCACGGAGCAGCTCGTGCAGGCAGCTGTATCAAACACATTCATTCATGCAGAGGCAATAAAGCAACACCTCACCAAAAACTACAGGTTTGACAGACACATACATCTACAGTTGACATCTGTGGGGAAAATTTGTTTATTAATTTAGTAACAACTAAATTCAAAAATTGCTTCATGCTGAATAAAATCAGAGAGTGGGGTTGCAGTTATGAACATGGCTGCCAAAGATAGGCCTTGAATGGGAGAGCAGAGAGGGTGGAATAGAGACTGAGAGGTCAGTGATTTGCCTTTTTATTCCTTCTTCTTCTTCTTTTTTTGGAGCCCCGGTGCCGCACATGATTTAAATCTCAATTAATGAGTTTCTCTGTGTCTTTGACTTGAAATCAGAGAGAATCAAAAGCCTCAGTCGGGGAACAAGAGAAGGGGATGAAGTGCAGAGACAGAGACTCAAAACGAAGGATGGAGTGAGAAAAAAGAAATATTTAGGAAAGAAAAAAAAATGATGGGAGCGGACAGGTTAAGAAAGAGAGAAAGACACAGATACAGAGAGATAAAGGAGCTGAGCAGAGATCCCGTGTTTCTCCGTCCTCCAGCCTCATGAATGATGGAGATGACGTGACAGGTATCGATCGCAGGTTGAGTGAAATTGAACAAGATGCTAAAACACACAAGAAAGAAAAGACTTCTGAATATTGATGATTGTTTGACTCTAGTTTGTGTTCAATGCAAATCTTTTCATGCATATTTAATCCATATCTTTAATGGTTTACTACCTTGTTATGTCACATTTGTTTCTTTATTTTCAAAAACATCCAGATCAAATTCATTTCTACTTCGATTCATTATCTGTATCGATTTATTTCCACAATCATACAGAGAGTTTTGGGTCATTTTGATGATATTCCTGACAAAAAAAGTCAACAAATGGTCAGATTTGAATCTGACCTGCTTGTTGCCACTGTGCAGACAGTCACTTAAAATACATAACATACTACAACTGCAGTACAACACATCTATCTTACAGTGTTAATGAAAGCGGGAAATAATTCCTCTATCCTCTCCATTATTCGGATATCTTCCTCGACTCGTGCTGCGCCCCGTCACCGAGTTCAATGAAAATCGGGGAAGTCGTTTTTCTGTAATCCTTCTGCCCGACAAACAAACAAACTCTTTGTGGAGATAAAGAGGCAGAGAGTTGAATTCATCCTGTATGAAAGTGGAGGGCGTTAGCTGGTTAGGGACCTTGATCTGTTCCTAACATTTCAAAGGCCTCGGTGTGAGACGAGTTTGACTGGCAAGGAAAAAAAAAAATCACTGACAAGACGACGGAGTTCATCTCGTCTTTTATCTTCCTCTCTTCTTTTATGACTGATTTATTCTCTGTTATCGCTGCACTTCTGTCTTTCTCACCTTTTTCAAACCCATTACAGCGCTCCACTCTTTTTCTTTTTTTGGTACCATCATCCTCTTCTCTCTGTTATTTTTGCCTTTAATTAATGCTTCTAAAGCTGAGCATAGATTTGTGTACCTTTTTGCACATGCACACTATCCAATTTCACTCTCACTAATGAAAATAATTACATACTCCAAACGAGCAGCAGCGTTACGCTCATCACACAGACTCTGCAGTTCTGTTTGTTTCCTGTGAATAATCAGAAAGAATACTGTGATGTGCACGCTAACAACTTCAACGTATGCTTGTAATTATTTTGTGCAGATTAAAACATATTAGTTTCATTCCTCAAAGTAATGGTGGTAATGGTAAATGGACTGTATGAAACATTGACGTAGTACCGTGACATCAGCCACAGGTTTCTGAAGAGCCGTTGTGATGTGCGGCTCCGGCTGCTGCCACCTCGCCGGTCCTGTTGCCCAGAAATTAAAAACAAAACAGGCAAAGACGTGGAGCGTGGGTGGAGCTGAGCCAGGCTGAGTGAAGTCTGGTTGCTCAAACAAGGGCACCCACCTGCCAATCAAAGCACCAGGCTCTTAATTATGCAAAACTTTAAGCCTTAATATGCAAGCGAGTTATAAAAAGAATCCAGAGAGAAACCAGAAATTGTTTGTACAATTAATTTAATTAAAGTTCATTTCTGCTGTGAATTTTAACATGGAGGCTCATGGAGTGTGACTTATTTTGTTGCCACGTTGAATTCACCTCACAGCCACGGAGGCTGCGGCTCGTTCCCGTCACATGAGCTCACGATAAGCTAAGATGAAGTTTCACTGATTGCAAATCACCTGGGCAAAATCATCTTCAAATAAATGCTATATTACAGAATTCCAATAAAGTGTTAGACCATCAAACATCAGAGTCATTGTGTGCAATAACACGAAAAACATGTAACGTGCTGAACTCACTATGGACGTTAGAAGTGGAACATGCTTCCGGGCATGCAAGAATTTTATATGTGTATTTTGGTGTGAAACCAGGTGATCAATGGCAATAATGATATAGCACACGTTGAAGCTGAGTAAGGCTTCCTCATCCATACATTTATTGATCCATAATGAGACGTATGGCCTATTTAATAGCAACAATTTCCTCGATTACAATATCATTTACTCTCGGCGGCCATGACATGTTATAGCTAGGCTACGTAGCAATGCAAAGGCTACGGCCAGCTAGACGAGCTAATCAAAGCCAGCTGGACAGGAGGATCTACTACAGGTGGTCTACGTGTGCTCATCGACGGTCCACGTGAATCACATTCTGCCACAATGAGTAAAACTTTGATGTGTGACAGCCTCACGCGCCTCACTGTATTTAATAAATGACGTTTCAGGGATTCATTTCCTGCTGCGTCGCAGCGTTTTAAAAGGAATAAGACACACGAGAGAGAGAGAGCGAGGACGGGGCGAGATTAGCAAGCATGTATAGTTTTCTACATCACTGCTTTCTCATTAAGAACACATTTTACACTTGCAAAAAGGCCTCGGGGTAAATACACACACCCATGCGCACACACACACACACATATTGATGCACATTGAGATTCAGCCAGATGCGTGAGCACAAACACTCTAATGACCCAGACACGCAGACAATAACTCCCTCGGATCTTTTGTCATTTTGTATATTCTCTGTTAATAAAAGACTGAGAGGCCAATAGTCAGACAGCCAGTGAAGGAGAACAAGAAGAAAAAAAACGGAGATGGAAAGAAGAGGAGAAAGAGAGATCTATTCCTGTGTCGTCTCGGCGGGAGCACCCCAAAGTAGAAACTCATTAACTACTGCCTCTCCGAGAGCGATATTACAATTGGCGTGACTAAAAAGGCAAACAATTTAAATTGTTAATGCCCAGCAATCAGCCAGAGGGGGTAGAAGAGGAGGGAGGGTGAACACACAGTGAGAGAGGAGGAGGAAGGAGGGGAGGTGAAGGGGGGGACGTGGCTGGTGTAATGCTGTTTCAGAGAGAAAACAAAGACTGCAGTTTTAATTCTTCCATTACGGTCTACTGGTGACGATTTTAAAAGAAATGAAACACACCACTGATGTTATTATTCATGCACGTTTATGGTGACATGTCATAGAATCACGGTTTGGTGTGAAAGTTGCATCCTCGTCAGGCTCAGTTGTTGAAAAGTGAAAAACCATGCGGGCAAATAGTCCAACTGATTACGAACATGCAACATGCAAGACAACAATTACAGGAAACGTAGAGATTTCACCATCAACAATCCAAATGATCGTTACAAGAGTCAGAGGATGCAAAGCAATGTGTTCGAGTCCGTGACCTTCTATAAAGATAATGTCTGCATGGGCTTTGGAACACCGTCAGTAAACACATCGCTGCGTCTTCAGGTTAAACTTGAGACTCCATCAGAAATGCTGCCGACTCTTTCTTCGTCTGAAATGGATTGATGGAAGGTGGAGAAGGTTGCTGTGGTCTGATGAGCCCATGTTTCAAATTGTTTTTGGAAATCATCATGTCTGGTCTCAACTGCGCACAGTTCAGCCTACACACACACACACACAGTAACGGTAACAGACATCCAAACAAAGGCACACAAATACGCATGGAACACACACACACACACACACACACAATGATGACAAATGGGAGAACATTATGTGCTTATTGCTAAGTGCATTGTTGTTTGTACCCTGTTGTGAACAGGAAGGAAGGAAAACAGAAAGCACAAACTGAGTTACAGCACACACACACACACACTAAGACATATGCACCACATTAGAAATATGCATATGAACAGTTATACATTTTCTTAGCCTTCTTAGTGTGAGGCTAAGGTGCAGTGCTTTATAATTTCTTTAACAAATGTGTTTCTACAGCAGATAATGAAGTACAGCATGACCATGAAGGGTAAACAGTGTACTGCTGAGGACTGGAACAACGCCGTCTAAGCTCCAGTGTCTAAGTGTTGCTGTTCTTCCATCAATCCATTCCCTTCGGCTTATTCGGGGTCAGGTCGGGGTGGCAGCAGGTGTAGCAAGGTGTTCCAGATGTCCCTCTCCTGAGCAACACATTCCAGCTCCTCCCGGGGATCCTGAGGGCTCGCCAGGCCAGATGGGCTGTAAAGTCCCCCCAGCGAGTTCTGGGTCTCCTGCCAGTTAAACGTGCCCAGAACACCTCGAAAGGAAGGCCACCAGGAGGCATCCGTATCAGATGCCTGAACCAGCCTACGGTAGCTGCTGGCTCCTTTCGATGCGAAGGAGAAGCAGGTGTACTGCCCGAACTCCTCCTCAGCCTCTCTAAGACTGCACTCGCCCTACAGAGGGAAGTCATTGCTCCACTTGTAGCCACACAGAAAAGAAAGTTAAGCCATATTTATAAGATTTGCACCTCCCCTGCTGTTGTTGGACAACCATTTCCAACGAGGGACTGTTTATATTGATCCATGCGCTCATCAAAGCTGCCACATTCGGAATTTACTGGTCCAGCAATGTTTAATTTCGGGAGCAGTGTTCATGTAAAATATAATGGAGTATGCTGCAGAGATAACACAGTCCCTTGAAGCTAAGTTGTGATTAGTGAATTATAGAGAGCTTGCTGAGCAGCAGACAATGGTGCAAATTTCAAATCAACATGTTAATGTACGAGTATAAAAAGCAACGTCTGCTTCATTTGGCCTTTGGCTCTGTATGTAGACATGAAACCGCATATTTTAAAAAAGATCCAAGAATCACCAGTTTTATAGTAAAACAACTTCCAGCAAACAGGTGCAGAGATGTTCAGAATCTGCCACCATAAAATACCCGGGCTTATAGCACAAACCCGCAATTTCACGCCTTCTCTCTGAAGGACATACTTCAAGAGAACACACAAAAACTGGTTTATTACAGAAGTCCACAAAGGGATCCTTCAATTACACTGCAATCCCTGACTAGCTCCCAGTTCTCACTTTCCCAGAAGCAATTGATATAGCCCGAAAATACTTATTTTACAGGCATTATTCTGGAGCTTTGTATTAAAACTCCCCTGACCTGCGCTTGCGGTGTTCAAAGCTTGCAGAGACAATCACGGAATGAAAGAAGGCCATGTCGGCAGGAGGACAGAAAATTCTCTCCTTTTTCACACTGGAGAGGGGTAATAAATAGCGGGGTTCTTCGTACGCCGTGGAATTGAAATCGGAAGCTGGAGTGGATGGAGGGAAGGGCAGACTGAGTGTATTTAGCAGTGATTCTCAATCTTTTCTCAGCTTTCAGTGTGGAACTGATGCCCAAAGAACCCGGTAATATGCCTGTTAGGTAATATGTGCACCTGTTCGGCTTTGCATGTGATATGTGCCACTTCTGTGCAATAGATTGGGCTGCGAACCAATTCCTTCCATCTTCTACAACCATTTTAAACATGATAGTTGTGGTCGATATTGTTTGCAGTTTTCACACATGCCTCTCTCCCCTCAGCAGAACAGTCACAGGAGCAAAGACTCAGAGTTTCTGTAATCATTAGATTTCTGCCAGACTCTTTCATCACTCCTCGAAAATCTCTATTACACACCCCAAGCCCCGACTTAGCCCCCGGTATGAAGGCAGCCAAAAACAGACAGATGAAGAGATGGACAGATGGACAGATGTTACTAAGACTCTATTTGATCTAAAAACATTCAAAGGGAAGTCTTGGAGCACAGCACTGAGGAGTGTGAAGTGAGAGCGCAGAAAAGGCAACACGAGGAGCTGCAAATGGTGAGTCAGTGTGTGTGTGTGTGTGTGTGTGTGTGTGTGTGAGTGCTTTGGCATGAGATTGACTATCAGAAACAAACAGAGAGGAGGGTGCTTGTGTGCTCGGCTGGATGCAACTGAAGATGAGATGGAAAATTTTGGAGGAAGAGGTCGAGGACAACAAGCGCCGATATAAAAGAAGGAAACTAATGACCTTTGAGGCTACGATCCCGATGATTCAAAGACGGGAATACAAAGAGGAAATCTGATGAATCCGAAGGTGATGAGGGGGCAACTTCGTAGCGGTTACGATATCTAGGAAAGCGAGAGCTTAGCTGTGTAACACCATTCAACAGGGAAGATAATTCAACGTGTTCTACAAAAGAAACGGCAAATATCAGTTTGAGCTGAGAACGTCTGCTCATGATCCGCTCTGACCGCTGCACAAGAGGTCCGACGTTTCATAGAAATCTGGTCAATGAGACATTTTTGGTTTGACAATGTCTTCCTCATACTGACTGGAAATGTTGACATATTCTCTGGCCTGTAATTCACTGATGTCAAGCTGACCAACTCACCTTGTCACTCTTCCACTCACGGAGCTTGAGCAAGTGTAAAATTTTTCATGATCAGAATTCCCCCCCCCCCAAAAAAAGTCATCCACAAACCTTTTGCACTGATCCTGATGTGTGCGTTTAATATTGCTGCAATGAATTATTCTACTCAATCGCATCTTTTCTTCAGACGTTCTCTGGCTGGTCGATGCCCGCGTCATCACAAATGTGATGTCCCCACTTTGCAACGCAGTGTCTCTGGCATAAACTGGAACCTCTAAACTCAAGCTGACCCGACAACTGCTTTCACTGAAGTGTAAAATTAGCGGTGTGGCCTTAAATGCTGCAAAGTCACATCGACAAAACACTTAGACATCTTCTAAACATAAATATAAGAGTTCAAGTCCTTTTTAACATTTGGTGAGATGCAAAACACTATACTGGAATATTTCATGACGCATTCGATTACAGAGTGAAAACAGAACAACGAGGTTGTGTTTAGTTCAGAATACCAAACACTGTTTTTGCACCTAATCTAAAGATCACACATCCATCACTCGGTTAATCAGGAGACAGATAAAAAGGAAGCACTAAACGCAGAATAAACGCACGACAAACGACATACAGATATGTATACATCACCCGGAGCATGATGGGACCCTTAAGAGAGATAATGGGTGGGGAGGGGAGGGGGTGTGCGGGATCCAATCATTGTTGGATTGATTTTCCACGAAACCAAGAGAAACAATTACAGGCTCGAGAGCAGCGTAGCACATCTGGTGGTAAAAGACGTTAAGAGACACGGGGATGTGCTATCGACCCAGGCTCATTCCCACACATTGGTAAACACTTTGCATTAAAAAGGTGCTAAATTGCTCTTGCCCCTCGGTGGGAGCGGTGCTTTGTGGGTAAGTAGGAACAGTCACAACAACGTTGGGAGAGCGACTGGTGGAACGCGCGGCTGATGGAAGAATCACAAACCCAAACCGAGAGCCTCGGCATCGGGCTAAAGTCGGGGATGAAAAATTGATGAAGGGATGAATAGAAAGAAAAAAAATTAATAAAGAGGCTGAGCTTGGAACGGAGTATGAAAAGAGGTTCGCTGTAGACTTTCACTGTAGTTAATATTAGCAATCATTTCGGATTACGACGTTGTGATGGTGACGTTCGTTAAATAATGATTACAGGTTTCGTAACTCGACATGAGGTTAAAAAGTGAGCATCATAAAAAAAAAAAACAACTTCAGGGCCACGTATGAAAAATGTATTTGAGCTCTGAGTTTAAAGTAGAAACACGCCTCAAGCATGAACGTCTGACAGGCCTACATGCTTTGGACCGTGGATCCGAAAGCACCGCTCACCGCCTTGATCCTGAGCCATGTGTGTTTCCAAACGTGTTCATCAGTCAAGAGGTATGGATTCATGAAATATGAATGTAATTGCTGGGCTGTCAGGTTTCTGGGAGCGTCCTACAATGTTCTCTTCTCAATGATTTCCATCAACATGGGGTTAGATTTATTTAGATGTCTATGCGATAGTTTTATGCATGTTCCAAACACTTACCACCTTTGTGGCAGTTTGGTAAATACGCTACTCTATGTGAGTATTTGTGACACACAGATCAATGGTGGATGAACTATTTGACACGTTGCCTCGACTCTTCGTGTCCATCGAAACTGCTGCGAGTCCCAAGCGGCCAAACTTTCAGAGTCATCTTTCACGGCTGCAGGCGGTGAGCATTTCATACTCGAATTTCATTCATCGGAAAAGATATCAGTGTCTTCAGGAGTATCCCGTGGATGTATTGATGTTTCTTTCAGTCAGATTTAAAATAAATCTGTTGCTGGGACATTTAAAGTGAAAATATTTAAAGATACGAGCGTAATAGTTTCCAAAAATTGGTCGAAGATCGAATGAGTTGTGTGGAAATGAAAGCCGAATGAAGATCGGGTGTTTGCACCGGAGATACTGGCTACTCGGATTTGCTTTCACCTTCTCTCCATCTATTTTGTTTCTTTCAACTATTTTCTCCATCTCTGTTTCTGTCTGTCACTTTATTCCCCAACTCTTACCATCACCTTCATTTGTCTTTCTATACTTGTTGTCACTTTCTCTGTATGTGGTAAATGAGTGTGTGTCTGTGTAATCCTGTCAGTCTGCCCACTTCAAGTCTCCAGTGACAGTCTGTAATATCGAGGCTCGCCTTCATCAAAAGAGAGATAGAAAGAGGAGGAGAGATGCTGAGACTGAGAGACGAGACAAACATGAAAAGGAGTCACAAAGGGAGAAAAAGGAGAAACATGAATACTGATGGAGAAAGAAGAGATGGTACAGAAAAGAGAGATGGATGAGCAGGAAACCGTGATGGTTTACAAGGTCCAAGTAACCTCTATTCAATCCTTTGCTCCACTTCCATTCTTTCATTTCCTGTCCTCTGTCCTACACCAAATTGGTAATCATCGCTTCTTCTGCATGGCATCTTTCCCATCACCCCTTCCATTTTTCTTTCACCATTTTTTCCCCAAGCCCCTGAAAAAAGAAAGAAACAGTGCCGAGCTGTGAGGACACCGGTCCTGTTACTGTGTACTATCATTTCTATCATTAGGATTCATCAGTTCATGTTTTTAACATGCAGACTGAGCTTCCAGGAGAGTCACCCAACACGCTTTTATGGGCTTAAAAATCAGTACATGCCCCGTGAGGATCTTTAATTGGAATGAATGGGGCGCCATCGTGGAAAATCCACAGCTGGGCAATTTTGTATCTTGTTTCCAGCTCACAAAATAACCAGATTCACTAAACGTCGATGCGTGACCAACTTTTATCCGACATTTTAAACTATTTTCTCTCGTTTTTTGATGGGCAGTGTAGAAAACGTCCAGGTAACATCGGCAGGCTTCATGTTTTCAGCCGAAGCAGTGCAGATCTTTGACTGATCGCTAGAAGCAGATTGTTCCTGAAGTCAACTGAGCAGATTTGTAAATAAAAATCTTGGCTGCCTGTGATGGAGCCTCCAACAAGACCAGCACGTTTTCTCTGGTTAGAATCAAACATTTAAGTTTCCCTGATTCTGTATCAGTGTTTAACGCTCATCAGCTTCACAGGTTTGAACCAGGGCCTCCGTAATTTGGGGCACAAAAAGTGAGTTTTTAAAAGGAAGTGTCTTTTCGGTGGCAGGAGCACCTTTAATTAGCATACCATCTGCTGTTCATCTCATTTTCAGGTTGGGAACATTAGGCTGCTACTAAAAGTATTTCTGTCTTCTGTCAGGCAACAAAAAAGTGATTACAAATCTCAATTAAATCATTTGTGTCATTTTTCTCTTCCGTCTCTTTTTCCGTCTGCCGTCTCCTCTCCACATCTCATCTTTTTCTTCTATGCATGCGTCTTGTGTTTTCCCTTTTCTTATATACTTGGCACATTCTAATTTTTCTTACCGCCCTTCTGTATCACTTCTTCCTCTTCTCCTCTCATACATCCTGGTCCCCTCCCTCATATGCAGTGGATTTGCATGGTAGCGCAGTAGACAGTAGATTTGGCTTCCCCAGAGCTGCTCGTGACAACAGGTGGGTTCAAGGTTATGAGAATTAACATGCACACACATAGTCTGACGGGGGGCGTGCAGGACTCTCTGGATTCTTGCCCAAAAAAAAAAAAAAAATAATAATTTGAGGAGGGACAGAGAAAAACACTGAGAGGAGGACTGGGAAGAGAAAGCTGAATTCTACAGTTTATAATTCGATTGAATTTATTGTTCTCTTCTCTCTTACAACTTGTTGTATGACTGCAGAAACTCGTTTTTCTTCTGCTCTTTGCTTTGATTAATTGTTAATTATGAACATATTTACTGCTCAGAGGCCAAAAATGTTTGAATGCATTGTCAAAGCCTTTTATATTTCTGCATGAGTCTCTATGACCTTCTTAAAAAATTCAAAAGACACAGATAGAGAGAGAGAGAGAGAGAGAGCGCTTCATCTGTCTGCCTGTCTCTGCAGCCTTTATGAATCTGTCTCTTCAGTCTGAATTCTACTCAAGGTGTTCGATTAACAGAACAAAGAAACTTTATTTTTTTTTTACCGTGTTTCATTTGATGCATTTATTTCAACCTGATGTTTTTGCTCTTAATGACACAAAAAAGGTTTTAAAAAGTCTCAATTAACTCTCTCCCCGCCAACTTTTCCATTAAAGAAATAACCATGACATGACATGAAAACATTAAAAAGATAATTTATTCTCCAAGTCACTCTTTAAGCTGAATGTCTGCCTGCTGATCCAGAAGCTTTCTGATTTTAAATACATTATGCAAATTGAACAAGCTCGTCAATGACTGTTTTATTTGACGACGATCGACTGACCATCACGAAGCTGGGAATCCGTTTGTGTTCTGGTCACTTTTTAAAATCGCTTTGACATGGATGAGGTAAACGTTTGAAACGTGTGCTTTGAGCCCGGAAGAATGAAAAAGGATGAAGGATGATTGTAGGGGCTGAAAATGTCGTTTCCCCTTCATCGGGCTGCTGGCCTGGATAAAAAACAGGAAAACGCTGATGTCACAATGACAGTGCTGCTCCTGTTGCCTGTGGTCATAGTGGAAGTCCACATGACGCACGTATGGATGGAAAGTTTCCACAAAAACACGTGTTTGTGTTCGTCTTTGGATCCTACAGTTACTGCTACAATCTTTCTCCATCACACAGTTATATATATATATATATATATATATATATATATATTTTGACACTCCCAGCTGTAATAACTCCCTCCTCACACATCAAAGACCGACATAACCCCAGGACGGCAGAACAGAAGATTGTGTTTTTCTGTGTGAGTCTAAAGGCCAGCCAGAGTGTGTGTGTGTGTGTGTGTGTGTGTTTGCATGCCTGGAGATAAAGACGCATGACGTACAGCAGAGGTTGCAAACCGAGTACAATCACGCGTGCGCGTGTGTTTGTGTAACAGAGTTAAAAATGTGCCTTATATTTCCTATTTGTAAGTTCAATCAATTTGGTTATTTTGAGTATTTGTGAATTTTATCTCAATGAGTTATTTTCATTTACCATTATTCTATAAATTCCTTTTTGTGTGTGTGGAAATTACCTGCCGGCACTCTGCCTATTTTGTACCTCCTGGGCTTCTGTAGCCCCTCCCTTCTGCCCTCACAGTCGTCTGTTATGCTAGTGAGGGTAGGTCGTGTGGAAAAATGCTGCTGTAATATTGCACTATTTTTCTTTGAAATTTAGCCATTTATGTTGTAATCTTCGATGTATAGTGGTTACTGGTGTGTACTGTTATGTTACCATGTAGTTTTGTGTTGTTTTAAACTATTAATATAAGTTTTATAGACGTTTTAGTTTTACTTTTTTTTGGCGCGATGTGCGCCACTCGGCCCATCGTCGCCATGCATCTGTGCAGCATAGCATAGCATAGTGTAAACATGCTTCATGCTTGTTTGTTTAGGAGCGGAGGTGCGGCAGAAAAATTGCAGACACAACTGTGTTTTTGTTGTTTTCTGCAGGTATGTGTCTTTCTTTTAAGTTAAAAATATGTATTTGTTAAGCTACGTCACCCCCCCATGTTTTGTGTTCTTTTCGCCACCAGGTGGCTGTGTATCTCTGTGATAGCTATAACTCTCTGCCCCCGACAGTCGTCTGTTATGCTAGTGAGGGAGCGGAGGTGCGGCAGAAAAATTGCAGACACAACTGTGTTTTTGTTGTTTTCTGCAGTGAGAGGATTAAATGAGCAGAGGAAGCAGAGCTGGAGTCCAGTGTCTTCAATGCCCGAACACACACCCGTTACACTGGTGCCGTGACCCTTTGGATCTTCAGATCAGCTTGATGCTCATCGCTGTGGATGCTGCGCTAATATCCTGATTTATGTTTCAAGGTTTTTATGCAGTCAGGTTTACAAGGGACTGTGGTTCAGGGCACTCTGCTCAAAAAAAAAAAAAAAAAAAAAAAAAAAATTTTTGTAACCCTCAGTGAGTTGTTGACTTTTAGTTGCTGATATACATATTGTTCTTGTATTTGTTTTGTTACTCCATTTTGTTTCTGTGTAAATACACAACGCACGTACATTTCATGGTCAATAGCAGCTGCTGGAATGGCAATGGAGGGATTAGTAGGTCCAGCTTTACCTAAAGGTATGGGTGTTTGGTTCCAGTGATGTGCTGCCAGTAGGGCTGTGGGACATTCAAAGTTCACATCTGATGGTGTGCAGAATCAGGGTTAGGTCTGAGCCCAGGTTGTACTCCTGTTGGTGGGGATGGCAAGGGAGGGTCCCCTTACTTCAACGCCCCGCAGTGATGCTGATGACAATTCGCCACCTCACAGACATGGTAGGAGCAGTTAGGTGCTCAAATTGGTGAATCCATTGTTTGCTAACTAATGTCATCGGTGTTGTTAACATGAATAGTGGCCACCAGACTACCTCACCCACCCAGAACACACAACATGACGTTAACAGACGTGACCTCCCACATGTGACAGTTCATGTTAGGCCAGATAAAGTGCTCCAGACATTCAGAGGTGACAGCACTGACAAAATTACTCAGTCCAGGACTGGATTGACATGACTAAAACTCCACCTCAGAAAACAAGACACTCCCTGTGTGTGAACAAGCAGATGAAATCCTGAGCCACTTGATGGGCAAGGCCAGAGATGTTGTGAAGATTGCCTTGCGTACTGATCCTGCACTTGATGTTACACAGAGACCCTGAACTGATATACAATGTTCTTCTCCCACTATTTCAGTGAGGCTCCCTCATGTCTCCCTCTCGCTGACTTCTATGCCACCCTGCCCAAGCACAGAGAAAAACCCAGTCGATTACTGGATAAGACTAAACAAAGCAGCGGACCTAGCTTCTTGAGGGCCTACACGACGAGGAAAGCAGATGGAAGACATGAATGATGAAGTGGCTCTCATAGTTCGTCAAACAATGCCCTGACCCAGAGCTATCCTGCATCTTAAAGTGCAAGCCAATTCAATGAGTGGACCTCACATGATGTTCAGCTGAGAATCGATGAGTATCAGGGAGAGTTGTAGAGCTAGTGGCATAGCACCACTGGTGCTACACAGCTGAAAAGCCACACCACCACCATCACCCCTGAGCAGCCCAGCCCAACATCATTAAGCTTGGGAGCATATGAGCAGTGTCTCATTCCAAGCCCGTCACCCTCCCCCCGTTCTCCATGGACAGTGCCACACCCCAAGTACATTGCCCCCACCCTTCTCTCTTGGAACCCAAAGTCATGTGTGTCACCCTCCTTGCCCCTCCACCAGCGTCTGTCTCAGTTCAAGGGCGGTCCCCAACATACTCAGAGTCAAGCCTCGTACCAGTCGTGGCACAAAATCTCCAACAGACAGAGGAGAGACTTCTCACCTCGTGTGGTTGACATGTTTCAGGAGATGATGGAGAAAATGCAGCAGCGCAACGCTGTCTCATCCAACCCGAGGTGGGAGGTTTATCAGCGTGCACCTCGTGAGAGAGCGTACCAGAGAAGCAGCTTGTAGAGTCTGTAATGACTCAAGCCACACACCTATTTCCCACTGCATGTCTGAGAGACTGTGTTTGTGGCTGTCTCTCCCCTGGCCACACCAGACCAAACTGCCCTGCTAACTCCTCCCGACCCCAGTCCTGAGGGAAACTAGCTGACCTGTGTTCGGAGGGAGGCAATACAGGTCACACCACGAACTCCCAAACTGAATGACATGTCCGATGCTGAGACTGTTACACATCTGTGAGAGACTCATGTAATGACTCCGAAGTTGTTGTTTATCAGAATATTCACAGAGTTGGTAGCAGTGACAGTCTTTTCTACACAACTGGGAACATGGGTGGGACAGTGAAGATTGGTGGAATGTTTGGACAGTGGTTCGATGGCCTGCAGCATCAGCGAAATAGCTGAAATGAAGCTGAGAGAGGCTGGAGTGATAACAGATCAAAAACTGATTGATGTGAATGTGGTCCTTGTTGGATGTGGTGGACTTCGTGTTAAGCCAAAGTGTGCTTTTGGTGTGGAGATGGAGGTGTATGGCTGTAAAATGTTAGTCCCACACTTGTTGTTCCAGGACAGCATGACGAGTTGATTCTAGGGACCAACGTCATAAAACACATTCTGCGTCAGTTCAGGCAACTTGAGTCCTACTGGAAGACAGTGTCCGGCCCCTGCCCAACCGGAGACCCAGAAAGTGAACATTTCCTGTCCATGCTGTCTTGGTCTGAATCCTTGGAAAGGAGAAGATGTCCCCGACAAGGTCGGTACAGTAAGGTGTAACTCAGCTACCTGTCTTGAGCCTGGCCGTGAATATCTCATCTGGGGGAAACTGCCCAAAGACACTGCTGTTTCCCCAGGCAGCACCGTCATGACAGAGCCAACGTCATCCCGCTCAGCTCCCAGAGGCGTTTTGGTCGCAAAGATTGTAACTACTCTGTGGGGAGACAGGTGGGTCCCACTGAAGCTCATCAACACATCTAACAAGCCTGTGTTATTGAGACGCAATGCGAAGCTTGCTGATGTCTACCCAGTCGTGGCGCTTGAGGACATGGATGTTGCTGAGCACTCAGAGGTTCCCCTTGCTAGCTGCACTCAATCAGCCATGCCGTCTGCTGCGGACGTGAACTCTGCTAAAGACAAGCTCAGGTCAGTTGGACTCGGTGGTGTTGAAATGGAGTCATGTGAAGTATCAGATGACTGCAAGAGAAGATTGGCTGACCTTGTTTTGCAGTATGAGGATGTCTTTTCACGCCACCATCTTGACTGTGGGGAGGCGAAAGGCTTTGTGCACCGCATACACCTGTCAGACAGCAGACCATTCAGGCTCCCATACAGGCGAGTGCCCCCCGGCCAGTACCAGAAGCTGCGGCAAGTGCTGAGTGAGATGGAGGAAAAGGAGATCATCAGAAAATCAACTAGTGAATATGCATCACCGTTGGTGCTTGTGTGGAAAAAAAATGGAGACCTCCGCATCTGTACAGACTTTCGCTGGTTGAACAGGAGAACCCTGAAGGACGCTCATCCCCTTCCTCACCAGGCAGATTGTTTGGCAGCACTGGGAGGGAACTGTCTGTTCAGTACGATGGATTTGACCTCCGGGTTTTACAACATGCCACTCCATGAGGATGACAGGAAGTACTCAGCATTCACCACTCCCATGGGCTTGTATGAGTACAACCGTCTGCCGCAGGGCCTCTGCAACAGCCCAGGGAGCTTTATGCGCATGATGACCAGCATTTTCGGAGACCAAAACTATCTGAGTCTACTGTGCTACTTGGATGACCTGTTGGTGTTTGCACCCGACGAAGAGTCTGCCTTGCAGCGGCTGGAGATGGTGTTCAAGAGGCTGCGTGTTCATAACTTGAAGCTGGCTCCCAAGAAGTGCTTCTTTCTCAGGAGGTCTGTCAAGTTTCTCGGTCACATAATAGATAAGAATGGTGTCTCAACAGACCCTGGTAAGGTTGAGAACATCACAAGCATGGTGACCACTGACCTCATGGAACCTGATGGTGTGACCCCATCTCAGAAGAGGATAAGGTCATTTTTGGGCATGGTAAACTACTATCAACACTTCGTGCCCAGGTACTCTGCCATTGCCAAGCCGCTCTTTGATCTATTAAAGGGTGGAAAAAGAAAAGGCAAGCACCATAAGACCGGACTGTCAGGCAGGAAGTTGTGTGCCTCTGATTGGACAGCAGAGCAAGAGCAGTCCTTTGAACACCTGAAGTCCTCTCTGATTCACAGTGCTGTGCTGGCTCATCCAGATTTCACCCGCCCTTTCATGCTGTCGACTGATGCGTCCTTGGATGGCATAGGTGCTGTTCTGTCACAGGTTCAGGATGGTGAAACACGAGCCAGGCCCATTGCTTTTGCCAGTAAGTCATTGTCTCAGTCCCAAAAGAATTACCCAGCTCACAGATTAGAGTTTCTAGCGTTGAAATGGGCAGTCTGCGACAAGTTCAGCCACTGGCTGAAAGGCCACAAGTTCACAGTCTGGACTGATAACAACCCGTTGACTCACATCCTGACAAAGCCAAAGCTAGACTGCTGTGAACAACGCTGGGTGGCCAAGTTGGCAAGCTACGACTTCCACATCAAGTATGTCCCAGGCCGACAGAACATTGTGGCTGATGCCTTGAGCCGCGTGCCGTTTGTCAAGGAAAGCATTAGCCATAGGCTGCTAGCTGAACCCTATGTAGGTCTTCTCACTGAGGTCAAGGATGTGTCAGATTCCTCTGTCCAAAATGCCTTCCGGTCATCCAGTGGTCATGAAAAACCCCTTCCAGTGAGTGTCGATGCCCAGTCCACATGCAGTCCGCTACGAATGCACATTCAGTCTGTTTCAACGGAGGATGTGTCTGCCGTGCTACAGTCACACATCGAGTGGGATGCTGGTCCGAGGGTCCGTGCTGTTGAAGCGTTACAGTGTCTACCTCAGTTGGTTCCACCTGGACAGGACACCTTACCTGCCTACACTAAAAAGGACCTCCGTGACAAGCAGTTGGAGGACAGAACTCTCTCTCGTGTTGTGCACTATGTTGAGAGAGGTCGGAGGCCCTCTAGGAGAGAAAGGTTCAAAGAGTCTGTCTCTGTAACAAAATACCTGAAGCACTGGGATAGGCTGACTGTGAGCAACGGTGTACTGTACAGGATTTCAAGAGACCAGAGGACCAAGGCGAAGCGCTTCCAATATGTGGTCCCTGACTCACTCAAGACTGAGGTCCTGCATGGAGTGCATGATGGTGCAGGACATCAAGCTCAGTCCAGGAGCCTGAGCTTGACAAGACAGAGGTTTTTCTGGCTGAATCTTGACAGAGACGTGAGAGAATACGTTCGCCATTGTCAGCGATGCATTGTCAGCAAGACCATCGAGCCTGAGGGTAGGGCTCCCCTAGAGACCATAACATCAACCAGGCCTTTAGAGCTGGTATGCATTGACTTTTGGTCGGCCGAGGACTCCAGAAACCAGTCTGTTGACGTCTTAGTGGTAACGGACCATTTTACAAGACTGGCTCAGGCGTTTCCATGTAAGGACCAGACAGCTAAGCAGGTGGCAAGGGTTCTCTGGGACCGGTATTTCTGTGTCTTTGGCTTTCCCGAGAGGATCCACAGCGATCAAGGTGCCAACTTTGAGAGTCAGCTGATACGTGAGCTCCTCAGGGTGTCAGGTGTCAGAAAATCACACACAACCCCCTACCATCCTATGGGAAACGGGAGTGTGGAGCGTTTCAATCGGACCTTGGGTGGTATGATCCGCGCATTGCCCCCTGAAGAGAAAGTTGACTGGCCGCGGCGCTTGCAGACGCTTACCTTTGTGTATAACTGCACAGCCCATGAGACAACAGGTTATCCCCCCTTTTACCTCATGTTTGGCCGGGTCCCCCGCCTACCTGTTGACGTCCTTTTCCGTAATGTCCTTCATGACTCTGATGTGACGAGCTACGAGAAGTATGTAGCATGTCTTGCTGATGATTTGAAGGAAGCGAAGGTGATTGCTCAGGACTATGCCACAAAAGAGCAGAAGAGACATGCTCAGCTGTACAACAGGAAAGTGAAGGGATCAAACATTGGCATCGGAGACAGGGTGCTCTTAGCCAATAGGAAGGAAAGGGGTAAGAAGAAGCTTGCTGACAGGTGGGAATCAACCACCTATACCGTGGTGGACATGAACGCAGAGACACACACGTACAGGATTCGTGACACAGTCACTGGACAGGAAAAGGTAATTCACAGAAACCTGCTGATGCTGGCCAATTTTCTCCCCGTGGAGGACACTTGTGATATGTCTGATCCTGCCTCATCCATGCCTGCTGCAGAATCCTCAGCCTCGGAAATTGATGGTGTCAGAGAGGATGGAGAGACCTGGTCCGAGAGAGAGAGCGAGACTGGCAGAGCTAGTGAGAGCCCCGATGCTGGGAGCGACAGAAACTCTCCTGTGACTGTGGAGGAGGGGCAGTCCCCTTTGATTGATCTGGATCCTGTGGACTCTGAGAAGAGGACCATAGAATGGCTCACACAGCTGTCTACACCAAGTCTGTCAGCAGCGGATGTTACTGATGTGACAAGTATGAATTCTGAGCCCCAGAGCTGCTCTGTCCCTCCTGAGGGCAACACGACAGGTCTGTCTGTGACTTGTGACTCTGTCCCTGTGACTGCTGTGGACATTCCTGCGAGACAGCCAGCCCATGCTCTCAGTACCATGACAAAGACAGACCATGCCTCGGACGTTCTACACATTGACCAGACCTCAACCATGCACTGTGACCGTACTGATACACAGACGCAAGTCAGGTCAAGATTTGGTCGCCTAGTCAAACCTGTGAACAGGCTCATACAGACCATGTCCAGGCAGGATGTTGTTCAGGACAAGTTCAATGTTAAAGCTGTTTGTAAATCAGTGTTCCAGGCTTTTGCTGACTAAATTCTTCAGTTAGCCAGATAGCTTATGCACCTGAAAGGTTTTGTCTTGGTATGATGTTACACTTTTCTTTTTATTACTGTGTCAGGAGCCTGCTCTACACTGTGTTTTGGGGTCCTGTGGGGTGTACAAGGCACCCTGTTACCAGTTGCTGGATTGAGAGATAAGCGCTGCTCTCATACCACTTCATCCATATGGGATACACTTGGTGTTGGTTTTCTTGTGAATGACCTCTAGTGATTTGTGAACTTGTAGTGTTCTCTGTGGTGTAGACTGTGTAGTTGATGCTCATGTTTGATAAAATTCAGTGGGGGTGGATGTAACAGAGTTAAAAATGTGCCTTATATTTCCTATTTGTAAGTTCAATCAATTTGGTTATTTTGAGTATTTGTGAATTTTATCTCAATGAGTTATTTTCATTTACCATTATTCTATAAATTCCTTTTTGTGTGTGTGGAAATTACCTGCCGGCACTCTGCCTATTTTGTACCTCCTGGGCTTCTGTAGCCCCTCCCTTCTGCCCTCACAGTCGTCTGTTATGCTAGTGAGGGTAGGTCGTGTGGAAAAATGCTGCTGTAATATTGCACTATTTTCTTTGAAATTTAGCCATTTATGTTGTAATCTTCGATGTATATTGGTTACTGGTGTGTACTGTTATGTTACCATGTAGTTTTGTGTTGTTTTAACTATTAATATAAGTTTTATAGACGTTTTAGTTTTACTTTTTTTGGCGCGATGTGCGCCACTCGGCCCATCGTCGCCATGCAATCTGTGCAGCATAGCATAGCATAGTGTAAACATGCTTCATGCTTGTTTGTTTAGGAGCGGAGGTGCGGCAGAAAAATTGCAGACACAACTGTGTTTTTGTTGTTTTCTGCAGGTATGTGTCTTTCTTTTAAGTTAAAAATATGTATTTGTTAAGCTACGTCACCCCCCCATGTTTTGTGTTCTTTTCGCCACCAGGTGGCTGTGTATCTCTGTGATAGCTATAACTCTGCCCCCGACAGTCGTCTGTTATGCTAGTGAGGGAGCGGAGGTGCGGCAGAAAAATTGCAGACACAACTGTGTTTTTGTTGTTTTCTGCAGTGAGAGGATTAAATGAGCAGAGGAAGCAGAGCTGGAGTCCAGTGTCTTCAATGCCCGAACACACACCCGTTACATTTGCGCATGAAAACTCGGAGAGAAAAAGAGAAATACTTTGTTCCTTAATAACTTTGACTCCGAACCTTTCTCTGTCTTACTTTGAAAGGATCAAAGGATCTCTGCTGCAGCCGCCCCGCTGAGCTCTCACTAATTTAGACAGCAACTTATAGATCACTGAACACAAAGCAGAGAGGGTTACACACATACAGAGAGATCACTGTACACAGAGCACAGGAGGTTCCACACACATCTAGACTGTTGTACAGAAAGCACGCAGGGTCACGACAAACAGCCTCTCGGGGACAATAATTCCTGCCAGTTGCGTCTGAGTCTCTGTTCACTCTTGAACAAACATCGCCTCTGTTTCCGGGGATGGATGCAACACTTTGCTCATCGGCACTCGTTAGATTTGGAACAACCACAAAAAAAATCTGCTATCGCTCTACACATTCGTGCATCAAAATACACATCTAAAATGAGGATGCATGGATGTTACACGCCAAAAACACAATGTGGAAGATATACGCTTGTAACAGTGAAGAATCTGTAAATCTGTGGGAGACTGACGGCTGCTTGACAGCAGAGCGGGCTCTCCGGTCTGCTGCGAGGAAAAAGGAAAGGCACAACATGACAATGAAACCAGCGGGGACATGTCTGACTCAAAACACCCACAAAGACCTTGAGACCAGATTCAAGCACTGCAGCCCTGAAAGCTACCTGCGTGCAGGCCAGGACCGGCCATTGTGAACACCAGGAGAATTACTGCTGAGTGTCAGGCCAAATACAATTATGCTCACGAGTGACGGAATATAGTGCCACAAAAACATCCCTCAGCAGATGTCAGATACTGTTTCTGAACTGAATCTGTGTTTTAAAACTCTAATAAATGGCACCAACATGTGAAGATGCACGGAAGTCACGCATCCTCTTTTTTTGGGAACACCCTGCAGGTGAACTTTAAGTTTCAGGTTGATCAACACGTTAAAGTCCAGTCAGAGGAAAGGTGCCAAACGAACAGAGTGTGTGAAGCCTATTAGCCATCGTCTGCATTCATATGACGATATATCTTTATGGGATTGTGTCTTTCTTGTGATTAAGCTACAAATCGGACAGCAGAGGAAGTCTTGGTCATCCATTTTCTTCTAGCTACACCTGGAAGCTCCGGAGCGTTGCCGTCGCCCCCATAGGCCAAATTGTTGATATGCCAACGGGTTCTGAGATTGCAGTATACTGTCTGTCGTGAGTGTGTGAAGATTGGCCTGGGCTCAAACTCCATTCCCAGCCTGAATTATTATCTCAGTCCACTCCTGCCTGTGTACCAGCTATGAATGTAATATTATATTTTACTCTCTACTAAAAGTTCAAGGGCAGGCAAAAATAAAAAATAAAAACCAAACTTGCGGTGGGCTAACGTGTGCTTCGGGTCGGTCTGGACACTTCGGTCACTGATTGCTTTTGGAAAGTAGCATTTTACAGAAGCTTGTGTTTGAACCAAATCATGAAGTTTGATCCATCACATAGCACGATAACTATCATCACGGTCTCCGTGTCAACTGCGATTCACCGACGGAGAAATTTGAACTAATTTGCGATGGGACGCGCTTCACGTTTCAGACTGCACCTAATGAGTAACTGAAGCTGATGAAGCCGGCGTGGAAAGAGTTTGCTGACAGCAGTTTTTAAGCTCACTTGACTGAAGCCATGCACATCTGTTTGCATGGCAGCAGGGCTGTTTATAGCCACTTCAAATATCAATCAGTTACCATTACAGCAGCCAGCCTCCCATATTTACCAGATTGCACCGCAGTTATTCAAACTGACACAGTCCATATGAGTGACTGATTGAGGGTGTCCTTCATATTTTTCACCTTGTCTCTTTGTGATGAGAAAAACTCTAAACCCTGCTGTCTCATTACCGGAGACTGTAATCAATCTGAGAGAGGAGAAAACAGTATAAGCCGCCCGAGAGAAGAAAAATCAAAGAATCAATGGGATGGAAACAAGTTTTCAAACATTTTATTTTTAAAGTAGTTTTTCATCTAGGGAAAGTTAAACCAACATGATGTAACTTTTCTACCCTAAAATAAGCTTCAGTATCATTTTTTATGCCGCGCTGACTTGTAGTAATGTGAATAGTGCCTTGGAATAATCTTTGGGCCGCTGAGAGGGGAGGTTTTCAGACCTCGGTTGAGTTGAGGGGCATAGGGGAGCGCAGATGGAGAGTGGGCGCCAGAACTGTAACCGGGCGAGCAGGAAACAGCAGAGGCACGGAGGAGTGACCAAGAGTGACCAAGCAAGAAGCTGCCAGATAAGAGTAAATCTCAGACGGACTTCAAGTTCTTTAAACAAAGCCTGACAGACAGACTGGTCAGTAATATTAACTGTCTGTGAGTGTGCAAAGTTGTCCCGTCGCTAATTTTTGATCATAAGAAATGCACGTGTGTCCTTCTTTGTTCTTCTTTGCATGACAGCCAGATAGAAGTGATGTGTGCTCCTTGAATTTAGGATCACATGAAAACAAATGTGCACAGTTGCCTAGAAACAGGAGGTGGGCCGACTTATCCGCTCGCTTTCCTCCTGTCTATTCAGTTTTATTAAAATTTGACCAGTTCTTATTTATTCACCCATTGTGCCGGGCGTTTTCACGGCACCTTTCAGCGCTCAAGGAGTATAACACCCAAGAACACCATCAGACTCACTGAGACGAGAATGCAACAACTTGCAGTCTCTCTAGTCGTTGCCACAAGTTCAGCGACGCAGCTGTGAAAGCTAGCTACCCAAATGTTAATGAAATAGAGTCAGCTTGGGTTTGTGAAGACATGCACGTTGGAAATCTGTTCCTCAACCAGCAAGAGGCTTACATCAGCCTGATAAGAAGCTCTGAGGAAGATAAGATTGTGGATCAAAAGTTGCGATTGATGAGTGGCCATTTGAATCTACTGTGTCGATGAGATTTTGGCTGTTGCGTCGGTGGCTTCCACAACAGCGGATGACATTTTCGACTCGCTCTCTTGGAGCGATGCCGGAGTTTCAACAGCGAGAAGCCTGTAAAATGCCGCCACCCTGACCAGAGTACAGCTCTCTGGAACAACGACGAGCACTCATTGTTTACTCGTTACTCATGGTGCGTGGGCGATTCATGAATTGTGAACATTTTCTGAATGTTCTCGTAAACAAGTAAACTGATTGAATGTGGGAAGCTGTTCGGTCCTGCCCACTTGAGATCAAATTGAGCTGCATGTGGCTGTTCAACTGAAATGAATTTGACAACCGTGATAGACGTCGTGGTTCTGGTTGATGGGGAACTTGTTTCACATGAAACACATTGTAGACGCTGCTGTTTGAGTTCAGGACTCAAAACAGTTAGAAAAATACTACCTCAGTTGTCAATGCAATGCCATCCTGCAGCTATGTCATTAGAACTAAAAGCAAGGACTGAAACGGGAGGCGGTCAAGTGGATGTGACAGTCAAGATTGGAGTGGTAGCACGAGAAATTCATTGCAGGGCATCACGTTTCTGAAGCTGTGCATGACTATGAAGTCATACATGAAACTGTTTTGTATCAGAAAAGTGTAACGTGACCATGATGTTCCATTTTCTTGCGCAGACTAAACTTCTTTGTCCTCGGCGCAGACAGATACACTGCGCTGAGTTTTCTGACTGACTGACTGGGTCTCCTTGGAGCAAAGCTTTTCTGGGTTACAGCGACAGTGAGGGATTACGTTTCCCTGGTGCCAAGACGTTAAAATCCCTGTTGTTATTAATAAACCCCTGAAACCCACGGGACACCTCCCGCCACCACCCCCCGCCCTCCTCCCGCTCTCATATAATTGACTCATTAATTGACTCATTTAAATCTGTCTAATTATTTAATCAATTAAATTCAATTTAGCTGATTGCACACTTCCCATTTAGAATCAAGCGCACGGTCTTGAGGGGGGGTGGAGGTGAGGAAAGCGAGCGAGAGAACTGACGAATAAATGTGTTTCGTGGTAATAACCGCTAATGCACGGGCTAATTACTGAAGTAAATTGATCATTTTGTCTTAATTGATTTAAGCCTGTTAAAGGGGCACGGTGCCAGCTTCGTTAGTGTGCCGTGAGCACTTTATCTGGATGACAGTAATTGGAGGTGAATGGTCTCGTTTCTTGTGTTTCTCTGCCCTAACTAGGCCTGCAAGACATCAGTCATAACTAATGGACAAGTACTGTCAAACTGGAATGGGTAGAAATCGAGGAATAAATCTGACTTAGAGGTTTTCCAATGCACTGAAGTCAAACTAGTGATGTTGTCACTACATGTAGCATCACTGCTCCCCCACGAGCATCCAGACAATTACCAGCAAGGGGCCACAGGGTTTTTCTGATGGGCACTCCCTTGTACATGGTTATGTATGTCAGATTTCTTGTTTTGTTTCTGTCTTTGTTTGTGGCGGGCACAGACATTCCCCTCCGATGCTCCCTTGATCTCAAGCTAGCAGGACGAGATCTCTGCACCAGGTGTTCATTAAGATTTTATTCTATTTGAACTCAGCATTAATTTCACTTATCGGAACTGAATTCAATCAAATCTATTTAGCTTCAGCCTTCGACAGTTTTAGGTAACAAAAGTGCTGAGTAGAGGAATTTTTAGCTAATCCCGGTTCCTGAAGCTGCAGCAGTTTTCTGAACCGTTTCTCCAGAACAAAGCGTGAAGACTGTTCCCGGTGAGGTCGGAATTATTCAGAGAAGCCGGGACATTATTCTGGAGAGACGCGTTGCTGCTGAGTTTTTCCAACAGGACCCGTCTTTGTATCAAAAAACAAAGTTTGGTTTAATCCCAGAGCAGCAGCAGAAAACTAAAAAACTGGTCTCATGAAAAGAAGTGTGTGCGCGCTGCACTGTAAAGGGGTTGTAATAACGGTTTACCAAGCCTTTAATATAAAATTGTTGCTTAGTGAGCTTTACCAAAGTGGAAACACATTCTAAATGAAACTATTGCCCAAAATAATAAAACACATCAATCAGTTAACCTGCAGTGTGTGTGCGCGCGCAGTTATTGCAAACTCTCCTTGTACAAAACGGCGACTGACAGATGCCAGCACATTTTGTACGAGTTGTTCCGAGGTGAAACTCAATGAAGTGAGTATCAACTTATCCTCCAGTGAAAAGCCTCGACTGGGCCGCGGAGGGAAACCGGAGGTTTTGTTCCACATTCAATTGGAAATTCAAGGCAGCAGGTCCTGTAGAAAGCTATTTTAGAGAGCACTTAGGATTAGATTGCCCCTATGGTGGCAGTCAACCTATTTCCTCACAAAGGGGACGGGGGAGAAAGTACTGTTTTCAAAAGTTTCAGGGAACCTTTTTCTGTGACTACAGCATCTGGTCCAGATTCTCTTCAGATTGCCGTCCTTCCATTTAGCTTCACCATTTATTTCCAGAAATGGATCTTCGGGGGCAAAGAATGTGAGACGCAGAGACAGAGAGAAGAGGAGAGCGGAGAATTGCAGGTTTTTAGAGTGAAGATGATGACACTGCGAAAGACCCAAGTCAACTGTGTGTGTGTGTGTGTGTGTGTGTGTGTGTGTGTGTGTGTGTGTGTGTGTGTGTGTGTCTCCCTGCCCATCCAGCCACGGAATGTCAGATACAGAAGATATGGCTCTGCAGGGGATGGCTGCTAGTGTGTGTGAGTGTGTGTCTCTGTATGTGTGTGATGTGGGATATTGCACTGCAGGGGACAATCCTAAACTTCAGTATCTATCATTAAATCCTCCTTGAGTCTCTGCAAACACACACACAGACAAGCATGCACAGCTACACACTCCTCCTTTTAAACTTTCATAGTCAATGCTGAAGGGTGCAAAGTTTTGCCCTGAACTGAAAAACTTTGCAGAGGAAAGTTCTTTGAATACGAGACAACGTTTTATTTTTGCAGAACTCAACCGTTACTCCAGATTCTGCTAATCTGTAAGCAGAAGATTCGTTACACGTGAATTAAAATTAAAACAATTTCAGCTCTGCCGGAGCTGTGACAGTTCTAGTTTCGACAGTCGCGCTGATTTTCAAAATAAAACGCCCCGTGCAGACTTGATCGTAAAAACAGACAAAAGGGGAACTATTTAATTTTGTGGAGCATACACAGATGAAAAATTATCAGTCTGATGGCCAAATCGCTTCACTTCTGCGCTGTATAGTGCCCAGAACTGTGCCCAGTGGGTTAGCAGAGTCCATGGCAGCGGTGCTCAACCTCTCTGAATAACTATTTTTTCACAAAGGAAACCGAGGAAGTTCTCAGCTGCAAAACATTTAATTGCAAAGAAAATACAAAAAACAGAAAAATCGACCTAACATCAACTATTTTTATTATTACTACTGATTTCTTTATTTGCTTTTGCTTTTGTTCGTCTTCTTTATGGCTTCACAGTGTGAGCTGCTATATTAAGAAAACACAAATGCATCTTTAATAATACAAAGCATTAAATCAGCAAGCTAATAAAGTCATAGATGTATCTATGAACGTAATTAATGTTGCTCACTCCCAGACAAATGATTCACTTCTCGAGATGCCAGTCCTTTGCACATTTACAACACGAAATGCAGGAAGTCACAGTTTTGTGTTATTTATATATGTAAATACTCCTGAATGTGTTCAACCCGTTGTTTCCTCTGCGGGTCCCAAAGGCTTGCTTCGTTTATTAAATATTAATCGGGCTAAAGAAAATCCACTCATTTGAATACTGACTCGGATGTTTATCATTTGTTGTGTGCAGTGGAAAAAACAATAATGCTGTTAAATCAACATCAGCGTTTTCTTTTGGGGAAATGTCATTTCCTTGGCCTCATTCACACACAGACACTCACACACTGTACCTACACACACACACACTTGTAAGTCTCATGGGAGCAACTCAACACATGTATAGGACTTCAATCATTCAACATGACGGGCTCCACAAGGAAACACACACTCCGAATCCCTGCAGGACTGAGCCCGCGGCTATACAACCCAGAGGCTGCAGCTGATTTTGATTCAACTCCTCTTTATTTAAATCCTCAGAGACTCTCACCTGTATCTCCGTGGGTAACGAAAAAGGCCTCGTCTACACTACAAAAGATTTTTGCTGCAAAGAGCTCGGGGAAGAACCGAAGCGAAAAAGACTGATATACAGTACGCTGCTGTGGAATTTAGATTTATTTATCAATGGAGCGAATCCCTCAGAGATTCAACAGTAAGCAGCTCACAGCGTTGCTCAAGGGAAGCTGTTGATGGACGACGAAGGACACCTGGGTTCACGCATTCACACCTGTGGTTTGTTCTCTGTGACAGGTCGGTCATTGTAGCTTCAGGGGTAACGGTCCATGTTTTTTCTTCTTCTTTTCTCTAATATGTGATCTGTATCTGCCTTATCAGTATCTCTGTGCATGTCTTATTTGGACAATCGTTGGTCTCTGCAGCTACATCTGGTATTAATAATTATTAATAACTCCAGTCCAGCTTTTTTGGCAGGCTTGCTTGAGATAGTGACAGAGTTTTTTCTAAAATGTGGTCAAACTGTTGTCACAGATGTCATTTTGGCTGGGATCTGATTACAATGTGACCCAGCAGTCACAGAAGATCAACTCAGTGCTTAAATGTGTTTTTGTTCTGTTCATTTGCCTCACTAACTTCTCTGTTCAGATAGATACATACATAGCAGTACATATAGTCATATACAACAACAAATACACATTTTTTTGCAATTCCCTTGATCGCCGCTGAAAAACATCCGCTAAAACAATTAGCATTGGGACATTTTGACTGAAGGTTTGTCACTATAAGAGGAGCAAACACAGAAAAACGTCCTTTACAGTGCTGTCTCCTCGAAATGACATTCACAAACCATCAATCTGAAGCAGAACGGAACCAGGACGCCCCACCATGAGACCAAAAACTATGAAACACAGAGAAGTGACTTACAGAGCAGATCCGTACTACAGCTGAACTTTATAATCAGCCAGTGAAATTATTTACGTCTTGCGGTCTTTTCACAGAATAAAACTATAACTATAATATAACTCAAATCTAAAACCTGTTTGGAATGCAGCCACAGTGTAAACAGCCTCTGTACTTTGCAGTCGGCGTTCCACCCTCTGCCCATCACCCTCCACCAGACTGATAAAAGAACAAAAGACATTTTGAATATTTATAATGTGTGTGTGAGAGAGAGAAGAAGGGAGCATGAAGACAATAACTATATTAAGAAAAATCAAAAAGACAAGTACAAAACAGACGGGAGGAGATAAAGAGGAATATGAGGTTAGGTAGCAAAAATAGAGAGCGGCGTGGTGAGGATGAGATGGAGTGGAGGGAGAGAGAACGTGACATTGACATAGAGACTAATGCATTCTATACCTGCTGCTGGAGCACAGAATGCCCTGAGGGAGGGGAACACACACACACACACACACAGATATGAAATAAAGGACACACATAGACAGACAAAAATGCATGCATGCATTTGTGTGATTGTTCACACACACACACACACATAAAGCTTCACAGTGAAAGCACAGCACATTGCAGGTTTGCATGCATATTTTCCTCCTTCCATCCGCACTAAGCCAGCGATTTTCACACTAAAAATGGAAAAATAAAGGGGACGCCAAAGCTTTGTCAGCTGCGTGTCAGTCAGCAACTTCATGTTTCGTCCCTCCCCCACTTTAAATGTCACCATCTCTACCATTAACCCGCATTTATGTTCATGATCATAAACCAGTGACTTAATCTTAGCATGGCAGCGCAGGCATTAGTGCACTTCCAGACACTGGAAAGAAAATGTAAGAAGGAATAGAAGAGTGAGGCTGGACTAGAACAGAGTAAAGATGATCAGCGTGTGCAGAAGGTTGAGAAGAAGTTTAGTCTAAGATTACTTGTTCACCGTTTCTCGGTTGCCTGTTGCAGCTTTGTTGTTTGCTTCAGTAAAACCAGGAACAGGTTTGCACAGTACGGTTAAAACCTCCGCAGCTAAGAGCTTCGTTTGATCTGTAAGCTGACGATGCTGATTCAGCGCAGTCGGGTTCAGTTTGAGGACTTCGTGTCAAAGATTTGTTTTCACGTGCACCAAACACCTCGAACGAAAGAGCCTAAACCAGCTGGGACCGGTTTTGCGTGGATGCGAGTCAGTTCAGGTCAGTTCAGTGTCGACGATTCAGGAGATACAAGCACATACTGAACACACTCATCTGTGGAATTAATACACGTAGATGTGTAAATAAATATAAATACCACTGCTCCCGCTGGCAGGAGTAAATATGCAAACACACAACAGTCTGACTCTTGAACAGACATGTACACAAGCGTGCACACACACACACACACAAATAAAGGCTCCATTGGGGCCGACAGGTAGCCTCAGCCGGTGAGTTCACATCTAGTTCAGGTGATGTATCAGAGTAATTATACACACACACACACACACACACACACACACACACACACACACACAACACACACACACACACACACACACACACACACACACACACACACACACACACCTCATGTGATGCATCTGAGTGATTAGATGTACCACTGGGCCCAGAGCGTTTCTTTCTTTCCCCCACAATCTCTCTCTCACACACACACACACACACACACACACACACACACACACACACACACACACACAGATACACACACACACACACACAGATACACACACGAAGCATCAGTGTAATTACTTCAAGCTCAGTTGGGTGTCACACACAAACAACACAGACATACACACACACAGACTTTCGGTGAAGTAGGAGTTGCAATGCGCTCACGAGGTTCTCTCACTCTCTCCCACACACACACTCAGACACACACACACACACACACACACTCTGTTCAAATATGGACGTAATTACTCCTTGCTTTGCTCTCATTGGTCACAGGTGTTGCTTCCAAATGAGTGTAAATGAAAGCCATTAATCGTTGCTGGAGGCGAAGCTGAAAGAGAGTGATTAGCAACAACACAGTGGGCACTCTGCACCGGAAAAAATGACTGCAGGTAGGAGATGGATGGACGGACGGAAGGATAGATGGATGGACTGAGCGCGGAAGGAAAGGTTGCATGCATAAATTTTAACTTAAGCAAGCAACTGGACAGATAAAAATTGCTGCAGACTGATGAATGCGTTGAAGGATAGACAGAACTTTCTGACACAATAAACAGGGTTAGCTTCTATGTGGATGGATGACGGCCTGACTGATTTAGAGAAAGCACTGACGGATGGTGACGAAAGTTCTATCTCAAAATCCGGAGAATGCAAAGTATGACAAACCAGAGAAGTCTTTAATTCCATTTTCTACGTGACACAACGCTGTCATTCTCCCATTGGTGTGGAGCTGCTGGTGGAAAATGTCTTTGTCAAAAAAAAAGGACAAAAGCGGACACAGCGCGCTCCAATAAATATTGACCAGTTCCTATTTCTCTGAGATGAAGTTATTTTCTCTTTTGTGTGCAAAAAAATACAACAACTTGGACAAGGACAACTGACAACAAGGCAGATATGTTGCCAAGACCAAAGAAAGACGAGTAAAGGATTGTTCTCATTTGTTGGTGTTAAAGGAAAAGAAAGCTTTGTGCTGTTTTCTGATCAGAAGTTGTTAGCTAGATTATTGATTTGTCTTTATTACATTGTGTTAATATCTGAGCTCTACAGACTACAAATGGTGCCATCTTAACAAACTGTAAGGCTGAGAGTACTGGGCTTCATCTTTCCATTGTTCCTCTTCGCTCTATTTGACTTTTCTTTGGCTGTTGGCAGCACTGTAAGCCGCTTGCAGCCATCAACTGCCAACATCTTTATCAGATGATAGAAATTGTCAGTTTCCTGAATGGAACATATTCTAGTTCACACAGAAGTGGATGGATAGCTTGATGGACAGATGAATAAATCATCCCTGCGCATCGCGAGGCACAACTTGGCCAACGACATGGAGCCATTAGCAACAGTTAAGTGACAAGCAGCATAAATAAGGACGGCTGGGTCAGGGGGAAGGTGGAGACAGGAACGAGAGGATGGATGGAATGGCTAGAGACGGAAGGAAACATTACAGGGGTGGAGTTAAAGATAGACGGAGATGGAGATAGATAGAGGTGAAGATATAGGGGTTCATTAGATAGAGAAATAGCTTGTAAGCGATGTAGACTGATGGATGAATTGATAGTTTCGTGTGTGCGTGAGTGAAAATGAGTGGTTAGATGAATGAACTGATGAGGTCTTTCATCGGGGCGTAAAAGAAGCTGAGCCTATGAATGTGCTCTTTGCATATCATTAATCAGCCCGCTAACTGTATTGATTCGCAGAAGAGACGATTCTAATTACACTGACGCAGCCGTGTAGGTTAAAGTTACATCACCTTAAACTCCAGCAGTCATTTTTCAAACACACCGACAGTTTGCTCCGTTTACTCTCTTTTTTTGTTGACGATGAACCGGCACCTCTCCAGCCTTCCATACTTTGGTCCACTTGAGTCTCTATGGACTGAGCTACTGCCACCCCTACAAGATCCAATGTGTGGAATTTAGTTGCACCTAGCGGTGTAATCGCCGCATTGCAACCCCCTCACATCACCCTCACCTTCCTAGTCACACTTCAGTTTGTCTGTTCTGGGCTACTGGTGTTTCAACACGGCGGCCTCCATGAATGAGGACCCACTCCCACTGTAGATATAAAAGGAGAAGCAACACAAATAAAAAGATTCTTATTTCCAAGTGATTAAACATGCATGAAAGCAGAGCTATGAATATTATATTCCACATCTGCCTCATTGTGAAAATGAATGCAATCCTAATCTTACACACTGAATGAGAAGTTGTGTCCAAACTTTTAAATGCTGCTTGTCACTGGCCTCTTCAGTGACAGTTATAAAATGAACATTAATATTCATAGAAATCATTTTGAATTGTTTGTTTATAGATGAAATAAGGGGCACTGAGCTATCTTCCAGCTTCATGAGCTGACTAATTAACAAACAGTCCGTCCCTCCCTTCCTACAGGTTACACCGACCCTGCAGCTTTGCAACTTCAACACCTCACATTAACCACACATGCATGCACTGCTTCCACTGCTCACGCTGCTGAGCCACACACTCCATTGTCAATTTATCTGAACATTAGTTTCATAAACTGTTGCATGGACTCTGCCTGAGCCAGTCTGTGATAAAATTATCCTTTTTTTGACATTGAAAGTATTAATAAAAGAATACTTTAGGGAGTACACGTGCTTCCATCTGCTCCCAGCTGAGAGGAATAATACCCTCATTGCAGTAGATGTCATAACTGTGCTGGACTCTTCTGCTGACTCATCGGGCATTTCATTTACTCAAACACCTGCTGCAAACATGCTTTCAGTCTCCAAAGTGTGACTTCTGTGGGATGTAATGAGTGCAGAAAGGTGGTGTTCACCTGGCATTAGCAGGTTGGAAGACGGTTGGTAGGACACCGGCATCCCACGCTGCGCTCCCTGCTGTGTCAGTATCATATGTCCACTCTACTTAACAACCTCCTCCATCACTGAGCAGCCATCACCAAGGTGACACAGTGAGGCTGTCACCGCCATACCCTTGGAGACAGTCACTACGGTAACACACTGCTGTGCAGGCTATGCCAACAAGCCAAGGTACGGGGGAAGGATATGTGGAGGGTACGAGCTCAAGATCAACATCAAGTTTTGTTTTTTGTTTTTTTCTGTCAGGTGAAAGTGAAACGCGAGCAAATCGAACAAATCTCTACAATCAAACAAACATTTGAGTTTAGTTGCGAAAAAATAAAAAACGCCTGACAGATATATTTACCTTTGATTTCCTGGCCGAGATAGACGGCGCGCTGACATCCAGGCCAAGTTGTACAAAGTTGATGAGCGTTGCAGAGGCTTTAACTCTGCCTGTGTCAACAACAGATATCTGTGCGGGGCTTAAATCTTGTCTTCGCCTGTGTGTATGAGTGCGTTTAAGAGAGTGTGACTGATTAAGTGATAGAGGAGACAGATGCTATTTGCCAGTCTATCAGTCAGCAGTAACAGACCAGAACACTCTTCTATTGAGGCTACAGAAGTAGTACAGAAGTGCATCAGTGATATGGGCTGTGCGGCTCACTTTAATAGGTGCAGGTTTAAAAGTAATGCAAAAGACATGGCAGGGATCAGTGTGTACTGAGCCCAAGACCAAGACTTTGAGGGGCTGAGGCTGAGTTAAGACCAAGGGCAGACAGCATATAGCCTACTTAAGTAGCTAATATTGCATTGCAGAATTTACATACTGCAATGTTTAAGTCAAAATGTATTACACAAGATTTGGCCGATATCTCCCAGACAGCCACAGCTTGTTCTCATGTCTCCCACATCGAGTTTGTTGGAGTGCATCAGCCCTCAACAGCAACAAAACTTTTAAAAATGAGTCAATATATTGGTTTTACATCCAAACAAGTCCTCTTTTTCTGAGACAGACAAGACTGAGTGGAAATGCTGGCAACTCCAAGACAAGACCAAGACCTTTATTAAATGCTCTTGAGACCAAGACCAATCTGGAGTACTTCACACTGGAGAAGGTTATTCAAACTCTCAGTGTTAGACTATTTCAAACATGGCTAATCAACAGCATGAAGTTTCAGGTGAGGCTGCAGGCTCAGTCACAACAACGCACCTTAAAAACTCACGTTAAAATGTTTCACACTAGATTATTTGTCTTTGTAGGCAGAACAGGTCAAAGACTGCGAGTCTGCCAATCCAAGAAGAAGCCACAATGTCGTTTAGCCTCGGAGGAATGGGCAACTTTGTGTCCACGCCACTGACAAATTCTACTGAAGTCAACTTTATATATGAGTTAATATCTTGAAACAGAACTTCATAGAAAGTTCTTCAAATCTCAAAATAAGATCTTTCACCAGTCATATCGCACAAAAGCTACTCCGTCTTCTTCATGTTTGTTTGGGTGGAAAGCTGCAGAAGAGAGATGACAGGAAATGAGGGAGAGGAGTTCCTCAGACTGAGACAGTTCATGCGGTCTTATCTTAAAATGTTTCTTATTTCTGCAGCATTTTTTGTTTTATTTCAAAACCTACAAAGATCTAAAGCTCTGAAATGACAAAATATGAAATTATTATTTCTTTAATATGTGCAGCTTCCTCTTACCTTCACTCATCTGTATGGGTTTTCAAACTATACACACATTTGCATTATTTTGAGTCCCAAGGCTGCCAGTTGTAAGAATGAAAGCTCTTCACAGCGAAAGGACAGAGGAGGCTTCTGTTTTGTCCCAAGGTCGACATACAAACTGCAGCTGGGATCTATTCAGTTGCCCGTCGTTGATGGAAGGACAGAATATCGGAAACATATCTCTGTGTAACGTTATACAACCAAGCAGGTCGATGCCACCCAAACTACAGCCGCCGACATGACGGTGAAAACAACCTCTCTCCAAAACAAGGCCAACAAAAACTGAACAATGCAGTCAGCATGAATGGAGGACTTATTGCACGACTCAGACCAAACAAACTGGTGACGGGGTGTACATGGTAAACATTCAAAGTTCACTGAAAAGGTGATTTTGCAGCCTGACTCTGTCTGAGGAGCAGAACGCAGACATTTTGTATATTTGGAAGAAGAGACCAAACTATCCGCTGCCTGCAGGCCATATTCAAACTTTACAGTATATTTTTGTTACCTTCGGGCCATGCCCCAACCGCTCTCCTCACCTTGTGGTAACCCGTCTGCCACTCCACTCCACTTTCAACTTCTCTCTCTGCAGTGGAAGACCTTCCTACGAGTGTAGAAAGATAATGTGCGAGCTGGATCAATTTGAAAGGTCTGTGTGTAAGATTCATTCTATTTTCATTCAGGAAAGGAGATTTTTTAATGTTTTTCTCACCTTGAAATGAGGCTTTATATCTACAGATGCCACAGGTACTCTTCGACACGGTTTGAAATGTTTCTTGCAGCCACAGGTACGGAGGTACGCCGTGTCAGGAACGGGTTGCAATCCACATCTACACACAAACTAACAGAATAAGCTGGATGAAGATGAATGCCCACATGCTCATCAGCTGAACAACAGCAACACTTCCTTGTTTTTTTTCCTCTAACATGTGATCTGTTGAACCAATCAGAAGCCAGGAAGGCAATACTAAGGTAAATGTGAGAGGAGAGTGCAGAGGCACACATTCAACTGAAAACTCTAAATGTACATTTAAATAACTGAATCTCGTCCATTCAGAAAAAACTGTGACCCAAACTCCAACCCCTCTTCTGTACCGACATCTCCTTAAAAGTCAAACTACATCGTTCTGCAAATCACACTTCATTTGCCGTTCAGTCACTCTGGTCAGAGGACTGCAGCTCTGCTGTTCGCACTGCAATGCTTGTAATGTCAGTGATAGAGTTTAAGCATATTCAGAGTCACTGGATAGTGTCTGCTACATGGATGAAAAAATGTTCTGTGTGCCTTCCCTCAGGCTACATTATGCATGCCAGTCAGCCTATCAATCACCGCCCTGCAAGCACAGCAATCACATTCAAAACACTCCAAACTGTAGAATAAAGATGAGCGGCTGCTTGTGTTTACAGTGTATTGACAGCTACACTTAGAAAGACAGATGGACTTGACACAAGGATAAAAAAATTTTGTGATTTTCTTTTTCCTCTTCTTCTTTTTTTTTGGCAGTGGGTAAATAGGCCAAGAAAAAGCAATGTTTGATGTTTGCCCTGTCAATATGGCTTGTGCTTGATAACCATGCAAAGCGAGGCAGGAGGCACTCTGCTGTATCCTCCAATGGGATTGGGGAAAACAAAGTAGACCAGGAAGGGCTCACGCTGTGTCGGTGATGAGTGGTAATCATGAGAGGATGCCGGGCGCTTTTATTAGGGTAGAGCACGTCAGGAATGAAAGCACTTCTGAAGGCATGCAAGCACGCTTGCACAAGACGCAATTGATGTGGAGAGACCCCATGTCTCCCTCTCTGTAGTATGAATGTAAACTGCCGATGAGCAACGCATAAACATCCTTGCTTTCTGAGGCAAGTATGTACAAGTATTTTGTCACAAGCTGCCAACTGAAATTACCCCAGTCACTTGGTGACGACCACTGCTAGCCTTTTTCATGTGCTTTCAAACCATACGTGAGCGCTTTCTGTGTCCTGTGCCACACGATTAGCTTCTTCCATGGCAAGTGGTCATCAAGGAAGGATTCAACGTTTTATTGGGATGCTAGATTGATTAATTGATCGGCCACCGATCAGGCGTATTTATGTGAATATGTGTTCTGCACAGACGGCGGTCTTTCCAACAGATGCATAGTGGCGACATACAAGCGGACTCCTTTCAGTCAGATAAGGCAAAGCTGACAAAAATATTTATCCATCTCATATCGTGTGTAACTTTAGTGGATCGTGGCATATCGAGTATACTTTACTTTCGCAGCGTCTATGGTGGTCAAAAGAATTTCCAGCCATGCCTGAGAAAGAATCAGAAAGTCAGATATTTCAGTCAGAAATCACAGAAAGAAAAAAGCTGAGCAGTTTCTGATTTTTAAGCAATTAAATTTGAATGACTCGACTAACCTTTGGTTTGGTTTGTTAAGCGGCATGATTGCGGTTAATTTGATTTTCAAGCACTTCACTGAAACAGGAGCTATTTGAAGTTGACTTTTTAAATACTGATGCACACGCTGCTGTGACGAAATAAAACAATCCCGTTGGCTGTAAATATCGGTCATGATGGATGTGGCACTGAAAAATACAAAAATCGGACAACCCCATGAGACAGAAGTTATTCCTCTGCATGTGTGAGTCGGTGCGTAGATCCATATTACATCACAGCGGTGCACAGCACTTCAAAATGACTGAAAGTGAGCCACATACGGCGGTCCCCAATAGGTTTCCATCCTCTTAAGTCCAAAGCTCACTGCTGCACTGCGCGGCACCCAATGAGCACAGATTCGGATGTTTTTTGAAGGTCAAAAGATGTCCAGACGACGAGGTTAAAACTGGGCAGAATGTGGGAAAAAACTCAACCAGAGAAAGATGACGGACCACACGACACAAAACAAGACTTAATAAGTGGCAGTGGAGTGCTGTATTTTCCTCAGACAGGTGATAGAATCTGAATATCACTCATACCTGAACTTTCTTTCTGTCTGTTTCTGTCGCCATACCTTTAAAGGCCTGCAACAGAAAGACAAAGACAGAACACACACAAAGAGAATGAAGAAATCAGCATGCAAATTATTTGAAATAGCTTGACATATTGATAAACACTCAAAAGGCTGTGAAAAGGGCTTATCAAACCCTGGGCCGGCAGCACAAAGACCGCAGTGTAGAAAGTACAAAGCCTGCCCAAAGGTTAATGGGATTCCTCCCTGACAAAAATATCTTAATATTTTGGAGGAAAGCCACGGGGACTGTGATTGGTGGGCGATTCAAGGGCTCCCTCGATGTGTTTTACAGAGACGAAGTTTGAAGTAAAAATTCTGCCTGAGCAATAGAGAAGTTATAGTTGTTTGGCTTTGTGTTTTTATGGACTCACAAATATCATACACAGAAAAAACACTAAAATGAACGCTGGTGAAGACGCCTCCAAAGGTGCGTAGGACACAACAACGGCATTTCCTTATGATGACCGTGAGGACGGTCGACACTACGGTGACTCTTTTGGTATTTTGCTCACATGAGGAAGAACAAGGCCAACTGAAAGAATTACAATCATCACCTGCACCACTAGATGGCACTACATCCTACACACTGCTCCTTTAAATACAAACGCACCATTTGAGGTCGACACGGTTTCAGTTCAATTTTACTTGAACGATGACAATAAGGTTGTTAAATCTTGAATCTTGATGGCTTAATGGAAATTGAATAAATGTTTTTTTCGTCCAGATATTTAGTGAATGTTGGCATCTGATGTCTGTTTTTAAGACAATGCCACGCTGACTGTCCAGATCAAAATGCTGAGTTTTAAAATGAAACGCAGCACCTGGAGATAGAAGCTGCAGGAATCCTACATTTCCTTTAATGTGATCATGAGATGACGCAGTTGTACTGTTTGAATTTGCCTCGTGTATCTGCTCTCTGAAACCTAATTCTCTGCTGATCCTCCGCCTGCCCTGCTGCGACTGTAATCACAGATATCCTACATCTCCATATCGCCGAGTTAGTGGCGAGCGTTCTTCACTCAACACCCTCACAGTTTTAATTGAAGTCTTTCAAGTGGAGAAACAAAATAATTACTCCTGCTGACCTTCAAGTTTCTCTTTCATCTACTTTCATCTCATTTTCTTTTGTCGCCCTCTGTGACTTTCTATTTTTTCGGTAACTTCCCTCAAATCATTTTTAATTCTTTTCTTAGACTCCTCGCCGAACGCTCCCCAGAGTTAAAGGGAAAGCCGAACATATGCACACCATGTACACGCACATATAAGACATAAATAAACCGCGCGGCTTCCTGCAGACGTTGTCATTGCGCCGGCTTAAAGCCTGTAATTTGCAGGAGAATTATTCTGTTTTGTCCTTTAAGTGGCACGTTGCCTCTCTCTGGGGCCTCGGATGGGATAATAGCCGTCTCTTAATAACAATCTCTTTTTTTTTATCCGGCTGTGTTTATTTTGACAAACGGCGCGTCTGAAGCGTGCAAACAGATGTGACCTTAGCGAGCGCTGGGCGGATTTGTGTATTCGATTAGGTATGAAGGGAGAAGACGTTTGTGCATATCTTGAAAAGAAAGAAGAGGAAGAAAAATAGGCTGATTTCATGATGCTGTGTTCATACGGGATCATCAGAGACAAATAAAATGAACTTTTTTTTCTTCTCTCCTCTTTTTATGTCATTAACTTTGCTTTCCCTTAACAATCTAATTAGTTTAGACCTTTGGGAGTATTTGCAGCAATAAATACTTTGAATCCATGCTACATTTTCTGAAATAATGATTATCGACATATCGCAATAACATTCAAACATACAAGTAAATTTCCCCACTGTCATGAATAAAGTATGATCCTAATCTACACATTAATACTCATATTTGTATATGTATTAATGTCGTTGCCATATGGTTTCCCATCGCTGGTATTTCACACCGTGGGCTGGATGCGGATAGATATGCAGATGTAGCGGCGGAGTTAAAGGCTGCCAAGGTCTCACATGTTCTGACACCTTGATGTTTTTTTTTTTTTTTTTGCAGCTGACACCTGAGACAGAGTTCCTTTGTCACATGTCCGTGTGCCGACCCTGAGGCGCGGGTAAACACTTCACATCTCACATATATACAGCTCCAGGTGTCGTTGTCAAGCATGCAGAGTTACCCAGTCCTTAACATGATTGGAAAATGGAATATTAATAATGACAGGAGAGCAACAGGAATGCAGCACATCCATAGTTTATTAGAGAAAGCAAGGTCAGCTCGTTATAAGAAGAACCACATGTGCTTGCACTGAACATTCTCAGTCATGCTTGTGGTACGCTTTATGTAAACAAACCACCATCAATACGTTAGAATATGTTGTTCATCTGTGTTAACTATTTATATCCAAATGCACCCACAGTAAGCATCATGAAGAAACAGGTAACCAGAAGAGAGGCTGGTTCTTAACCAAGTTATACAAACTACAAACTAACCAGAGCATAGGATTGTTAATCCTGCATAACTTAAATATAATGTGAGCAGGTGAGTTGTATATAAATTCACCCTCAGTACAGTTGTCATGAACGGGAAATTAGCTACAGAGACCAAAACTGTTTTTTGTACCAGGCTGTAAACATGTTTATTTCTGCTGTCTAACATGGGGACTTATGGAGACTGACTCACTTCTGGAACCAGCCTCAAGTGGACGTTAGAGGAACTGCAGTTTTTGGCACTACCATGTTGGTTTCACTTCACAGCCACGGAGGCTGCCGCTTGGGTAAACGTTATACTTGTTAAGCATCAGTGTGTGAACACTGTCGCTGTGGACTCTGTTTGAAAGTTACGAGCTTCTTCTTCGTGAGTACAGAATACTTTTTTTTTCTTTAACTGACTTTCATTACGAACAATAGCCAACTGTTCTGCTCAGTGATCAAGAGTGCATCATCTGATTCTAGTTTACAGACAAGATCACACTCTGGTATTCTCCACCCACTCCTCTCACACCTTCTGCTGCTGAGACAAAATCATCATAATGAGTCCTCTAGTGCCGATTTAAGACTTCCACAAAGGTCACGCTGCTTTTCCAGTTCGCCATTACTTCCAGTAAGACAGGAACACACTGCCACACACACCACAACACACAAATTGGAGCCGAACACAGAAGAATTTTATCATTAATACTTTAACAACTTAGAATACACACACAGACACACTGAATCCATCAGGTGCAAGCAGTGTGCTGGAGAGAGGTGACAGGTTCCCTTCCAACTGTGAGGCATCGAGAAGAGACCAATGAATATTTAAACATGTAATATATTTCACACACACTCTCCCTCACACACACACACACACACACACCTACACACACACATTATAAATTAATGGGTATATCCAGATTCTTGTTAGTGTAGTGACCCAAGTCAGTATCGATGTACTGTATCATTTGTGTGCGTGTGTGTATGTGAGAGACAGGTGACAGCTGAGGTCACTGCACAGGATTTGATATACGTAGTCTGCTGCAAAATGACAACAGTAATTTTATGGATGTACGCACACACACACACACACACACACACACACACACACACACACACTGAAGCATATATAATGTTTGCTGAACATGAAACATTTCCAGAGGTGGAAAAACAACTCGTAGAGTTCTGTGAGTCCGGCCGGGCTACAGTTCAGTTAGTAACACACACACGAGCTGAAGAAGTTAAAACACCCAGTGTGACAACGTGACGGACGGTAAACAGGCAGAGAAATACAGACACTCCATTTGTCAGTCAGCTAGTGGACTGCTAACAAATGTAGAGGTGAGACCTTGATATGACACAAACGCCATATTTATATCAAGTTTTCTGCGTTGTTTGCCATCGGTT